>PVLC010010189.1:0-51940 GCA_004027655.1 Graphiurus murinus | reverse complement strand
TGGCCAAGAACCGGGATCCTCCCCTCCGGTCTCGGCCTCCCAAATGCTGAGATTACAAGAGTGTGCCACCACGCCCAGCCGACTTTTTTTTTTTTTTTTTTTTTTTTTTAATTAACCTTTCACATTAGCCTTTTCCATGAGTTTGGAATTTTCAGTATTAAATCAAAAACACCAGACAGGCATGGCAGTGCACGCTTGTAATCCCAGTACTTGGGAGGCTGAGACAGGAGGATCGCAGGCTCGAGGATTGGCTCAGCAACACAGCAAGACTCTTTGCAATCTATAGAGACCCTGTTTCAAAATAAAAAACAAAAGGGATTGAGGGCGTAGCTTGGAGGTGGAATGCCCCTGAGTCCCAGTACCCCCCCCCCCCACAAAACAAACAAACACACAAACAAAAAACAAAAACTACCTAGGACCTAGGATTTTACCTTTGGGTGATTCTAGAAAGTCAAATACTCTTGAGATAAGGGGATCTTAAAGTTTTTAAAACTTTTTCTTAAGAAAAAAAATTATATATATATATACATATATACACATACATACACACAGACCCGTATATATATACACAATTATGTATATATACATACATATTTGCACACATATGTACAGAATAAGAGATAAGAGTATAATGTATACCCTGTATACAAATCAGTTGTCATCAATAATTATCAACATTGTGACAACCACGCACACACACACACACACACACACACACACACACACACACAAAGACCTTTACAATGTATTGTATTTTTAAAAAATTAAGTTTATTTTAGTATTGGGGGTAAAACCTTGGGATGTTCTATCTCTGAGCTACACCCCCAGCCCTATTTTTTTTTTTTTCGAAACAGGGTCTCACTAAGTTGCTGAGGACCTCACTAAATTGCCGAGGTTGGCCTCAAATCTGCAATCCTCCTGTTTCAGCCTCCCAAGTATGGGATTACAGGCATGTACCACCTGGCTCCCTACAATGTACTTTAAAGCATTGGAATTGCGAATTTAAATGTTATAGCCAACTTGCTGCAGATCCCCTGTGTAATTTACTTCCTCTGATGTAATATGGAGGTATGAAAATAATATAATACATAGTCATGAGTTAAAGAATGGCAAAAACTTATCAGGAGAACCTGTTTCCTTTGTACTTTAGGAAAAACTAATTTCTTTGGCTCTGATGTTTATAGCCTTAGAAAATGAAACCTTTAAACCTATGCTTATATTCTTATATTCATTTCACCATCTTATGATTCATCACAATCAGATTGATGCCAAGGAAAAAGAAGGGTGTGTAATCATTTTTAATATATTCTTAAAATGAACTACACATCGAGCCAGGCTCTTTTTCAACATCATCTCTTTTCATAAATATTCAAACCTTTGGGGTAAAGGTACCCTTAACTCCATTTTATCAAGAGAAACTGAGTTCATCATAGTCAAAGAAGAGACAGAAATGACCACAGGGAGGTGATTGCTTAGATAACAGAAAAGGCTGGGAAACTAGCAAGGAAAGTGAGGCAACCCAGAGATTAGAAATACAGGAAGCTACTGCCACACCTAGACTGGAGGGACAGGGGGAGGGGCAGGCTTACCCTGTAGAAGCTGGAACCTGTAGGAGATGTCCTGGAGAGGCCCCCCCAAAGGCCTCCAGAAGGGAGGAATACTACTCACAAACCCACCACCTTTAGTTTCTTACCTATCCACTACCTACCAATGCCTCCCCGTGGCTGAACTCAGTTTGAGGCCATCCATGAAGAGAAAAGCAGCCAGCAAAATCCTCTGTGATACCAACAGAGCAAGGATCAGGAAGGAATCTTCCTGAAGGAAAGCAGGCCCAGGATCCACTCCCAGGGGGAGTGTTTTGAAGCAAATACAGCTTTACAACTTGGTCCTTCTGCTTTTCTTGCTGAAGAGTCTGGTTTTTACCAAGTAGAATACATATAAGGATCATTTTTTTTTTTTTTAAACTCAGGGGCATTCTACCTGTAAGCTATACCCCCAGACCTATTTTTTATTCTTTATTTTGAAACAGGGTCTCACTAAGTTGTGGAGTGCCTCACTAGGTAGCTGAGGCTGGCCTCGAACCCAGATCCTCCAGTCTCAGCCTCCCAAATGCTGGAATTACAAGCATGTGCCACCACGCCTGGCTCTATAAGGATCAATTTTAAAGGGAGTTTGCACAAAATACCAATTTGCACGTTGTCTCATGATTTTTCAAGCAATTTTTCCAGTATTTCTCTTCTGTTTAGTTGATGTTTAGTACTTCTCAGGTAATGTCTAGAGGTTTGTGGAAACTCAATCAATAATTGTTTTTCATGGTCCCACTACATATCTAGAAAGAAAAAGAATATAATTGACCGTCCATTTGGGGAAGCATGATATACATTTATGACGCAAATAACGAAAGCAAGAACATATGTGAGAAAGTGCTAATTTATTTGTTTTACAAGAAAAAGACTATTATGCAGATATGAAGATACAATGTTCCATTAATAGGGCAAAGCTCAGAACTAGATAGGAAATCCTGTGTGCTCCTTCAATGAGCAGTCAGAGTTCACCCAGGAGGACCCCAGCTGACCCCGGGGGAAACTCCCCAGTGGTACCGACTCCATGGGGTAGCTGGAGGGACAGAAACTTCCACTTCCTGTTATGGTGTCTACAGATCTCCCCCCAAAACCAGTGGTTCCTAATCCTGGCTGTGTATTATAATCAGCTAGGGAATTTTAGAATGATAGATCCATTCCCAGGCCCTATATAATTCATACTAAATCCAAACCTCTACTCTGGTAGTTCCCCAGGTGCTTGTGATGGGCACTGAAGCATGGGACCTACTCATAACCTACCTGGGAGGCTCTATTGAAGCCAGCCTTTCTCAGTATATTGACAGCAGGGTGAGAGCGGAGCTCCATGCACTAGGAAAGTCTAAAAGGCACCAAGATGCCCTTTTCATTGCTTCCTGATTGTGCCACCACTGTTCCTGGACGTATAAATATTGATCTCAGTGGCTTTATCTCCAAGTTGAAGAAGAACAATTTTCGAGTTTTTACAAGGCCTTTTACTAATTTTAAACAACTTTATTTAGATGTAACTCACAAATCATACAATTCTCCCATCCAAGCATATGATACAGTTTTTGTTTGTTTGTTTGTATATTCACAGCATGGTGCAACCAGCACAACAATTTTATTTTAGACTGTTTCTGTCTCCCCCTGAAAGGAACTTGGTCTTTTTTTTTTTTCTCTCTCTCTCTTTTCATTTCATTTCAGATGTGTACTAGCATTTGGTACACTTCACAGGAGGATTTAGAGATTTAGATTTGCAAGAGCTGTCTTTTTTTTCCTGCTTTCTTTCTTCCTTCATAGGTGTAGAAGTTGGTTTGATTTTATCCTATTTTGTGTAACATGTCCCTTGTCTATGTGTATCTGGGAGCTTGACTTGGGCAGAAGTCCTTAGCTGGGAGGGCTCAGGCTCAAGCCTTGTTGCTTTAGCTCCTGATTTCCTCGCAGGTTCATGGGTTTGCTGTGGTAGAAGATTTTAAGCATATAAATTCTGTCTCTCAGAATGAAGACAAAGGGTAACTGTGCTTGCCCGATGTGTGCCGGATGTCAGGGGGGAAATCAACATCAAGAAAAAGTATCCCTTCTTGATAGAAGACAGGAAAGCCCTTTATCTGATTTTCTCCCCTTCTCTGTAGTACATACCACTTCTGTACTCCATCTATGCCCCAGGTAGTTTCCTGACTTCTGTGCTTTCATCTTCCCAATGGAATTCTTTCCTGCTTCAGGATGGGCATCTCATACTGCTCTTCTTGGCTTTGGCCTTCCCTCCAGCTGCTGACATAGGATGGAATTCCTAAGTATTGTGTATTTGATTACTCTTATAGAACAAATTAGTTTTAGAATAGGAAGGTTTTATTATTTTTCTTTTGTTGTTGTTTTATTCTGTTTTCATTTTCAGAGCACTCATATGCTCTAAATACTTTCTTTGATACAAATCACAAGATCTTTGCTAACTTTTAACTAGATCCAGAGTACTCCTATCTTTGGCCACACTATAATCCTGAGTGGTATGACCCAGCGGGACATCATTTTTTAGTTCCTCAGTTTATCCACAGAATAAGGCCAAGTGCATAGTCCTCACAGTTGCTATGGGGAACCAAGGAGACAGCACAGGGACCTGCCTAGCACTGGTGTCAGTTTCCTTTCCCTCATGTCCATTCATTAGTCTTCAGCTCCATTCTCTTTCCCAATCTATCAGTCCTTTCTGTTCTCTGCTCCTCTCCCCTCTCTTCTCCCCAACAGCTGCATGTGGTAGTGGTGAGCAAACTTTTCTCCCTTATGTCTTAGAAAGATCACTGCAATTTCCCGAGTTGGATCAGTTTGACATCAGTGTTTCATCCCACCTGCTAAATTTTGGGGAATTGGGCTCAATTATTCCATGAGTTAAAAAAAAAAAAATGGGCATTTTGAATCTCTTTCAGTGAAATGACTTGATTGATTTTCCCTAATGACTGTCTGCTGAATATTGAATAAGCCCCATAAAATGATCAGGGCAATGGTTAATTTATAAGGTTGCTATTTACTGGAAATAGAATGTTATTAGGAAATTCTTGTCAGTTCTCTTAGGGTAATAATGATATTGGGTTTATATGGGGGACTATGCTCAACTTAAGGAAATGCTTAATGTTTGCAACCTTTAACATTCAAGTTTCAGGATGTCTGCAATTTACTTTCAAATACAAGTATTTATAGCTATTTTTAGAACTCTGTGTGTAAACATGCAAAATACAACAACAATGTTAATAGTTGTTGAATCTAAGTACTTAGGGGAATATGAGCATTCATTGTGTTATTCTTTCAGCTTTTCTGTATATTTAAAAATTTCTTAATAAAAAGCTGGGTTGAAAAAAGGCATGGAAAAATATCTTATAAAATTCTACAAAGAGTTATGGCTTGAATATAAATAATTTTCACTTATGTCATTATACTACTTTTGTATATTGTAAAAAAGCTTTTTATTTATACAGAGCAATTAATTCTTTTGAAGTCACAAAATGCCAATGTTATGACACATCTTTAAGTTGTCATTATAACCAACATTTAAAAATCATTCAGTACATATAACCCTCCTAAACTACTACTTGGAGTCTACAAAATTTGGGAGATTTTGAGCACTTCAGTGGAAGCAGGTAATTAATGATGCTGGTTAATTGAAAAGACTACAGTGGAATCCCTTTGAAGCACCATAAGTAAGAACTTTTTAAAAGGTTTTTAAATTAATCACTTATATGTCTATATTTTGAAAGAGAACATGCTATGCATGCACTTGCCAGAGGTTAGTAAATCATAACATGCATTTGCCACATGAGCAGGAAGCAAAGTGGGAGTGTATTGAGAGCATGTAATCTTGCACTGGGCCAGAGCAAGTGGCCTTTTTAAGTTTTCTCCCTTGTAAGATGAAATAGTAACACCTCCTGACAAGTAAATGAGGTACTCTAGGCACAAATAATCAGAACTGTGAATGTGGTTGTTACTTTATCTGATCTGAAAAAGATATAAAATTACAGATAAATGAATGTGCAATCCAGGTTCTAAAATTACTAGTTTGGGAAGGAGATAGATTTGGTAAATCTCTTTGTAGATTTGTCCTTATCAAATACTGTCTTCAACAATTGAATGTTTCTTCTAGAGATGTTAAAAGAAAAACTTCAAATGAAATAAATTTAATAAGTTTATTTGAGCAATGAAATAATTTAGGAATTGAGCATCATTCAAACCTGGAAGAGCCTGAGAGAGCTCTGTTCCAGCAACAGAACCAGTGAGCTTTATAGGCTGAACACAAGAAGTCAAGAAACTGCCTGATTGGCTACAGCTCGGCATTTGCTTTTTGGTGTGAACTGCCATGGCTGTCTGTCTGTCTGTCTGTCTGTGATAGCTGTGGCTTTTTTGTTTGTCTGTTATTTGTTTTAATAAATTACAAGAAATGCCTTCAACTTCACTTTCAGTTAGCTTATGTAAGGAACCTAGGCACTTAATGCTAATAGTTTCCTGCTTTAACAGAGATTAGTATTGCCTTCCCCTCTTTCTAGGTCTGGCCTTTACAAATCTTTGCTCACTAATTCTAATACAGGTCACTTCCCATCTACCTCTGGCACATACATGATTGACCACTACCTCCTCCTCCCTTCCTCCCTCCCTCTCCTCCTCCTCCCTTCCTCCCTCCCTCTCCTCCTCCTCCCTCTCCTCCTCCCTCCCTCCCTCCCTCCCTCCCTCTCCTCCTCCTTTCTCCCTCCCTCTCTTTCCTCCTCCTCCCTTCCTCCCTCTCCTCCTCCTTTTCCTCTTCCTGTTCTTCCTCCTCCTCCTTTCATAATCCTCAGACCTCAGCCTCCCAAGTAGCTGGAACTATATACCCAGCTTATATGTGGGCTTTTAAATGTTTTTTTATTATTATTATTATTTTTTGTCAAGATTCATTCATTATACTGATTGCCCTCTAGAATGCATAAAGAAACCCTTGACTATGACATACAAGTGAAACAAGCCCTGTAAGGAATTTGATTCACCAAACTGTTGCAGCCTGGCTACTTTTCAGTGGATTCCATTCGCTAACTCATGAGAATGTTTCTTCAGAAGAAGAATTTTGCATTCATCAAAGTGATTATTACTAGTTGTTCATACAAAGAACTTTTAAGGAAAAATTTCAGCCATGTGTTTGGGTATCCTTAGTCATTTTTTTTTTTTTTTCTGTCATATTCGTTGATATGATTAATTCCATTTATCATGGTAGAGTGGCACACAACAGATTTTAAACATAAAATAAACTTGCTTTGTGACCTTTTCCCATTTACTAGATGTGTGTCCTTCTGAAAAGCATCAAATTACTACTACTAAAGCCTGGCGTGGTGGCGCACACTTGTAATCCCAGCATTTGGGAGGCTGAGACCGGAGGATCTGGGTTCACGGCCAGCCTCAGCTACTTAGTGAGGCACTCTGCAACTTAGTGAGACCCTGTTTTAAAATAAAGAATAAAAAATAGGGCTGGGGGTATAGCTTGGAGGTAGAATGCCTCTGAGTTTTGCCAGTACTGCAAAAAAAATTACTACTACTAGTTTTCTCACTTACAAAAGCACATGACCTATTTTAAATGCCTTTAAATAAAGTAGGATAATATAAATTATTGCTGTTATTGTCACTCTTCTTAATTTAAATAATTTCATTCTTCCTCTCCATGCTGTGATTCTGCTCTAGGGAATAGAGTAGTACTTTATATTTTGGTTTAACTGAGGATGGTCAGGATTGAATCCAGTGGTGAGCTTCTATTTATCCAAATTTGGCTCCCTTTTCCTACTGTCTTGTTCACAGTGTGAAAGAAATAATTCATTGTATATCCTTTAAAGGAGTATACAAATATCTTTCATCTCTCAAAAAATTAAGTAGACTCTATGATTTATTTTATCTTATCACTGAGACAAATGAGCATGTCAGCTTCTTGAAGCTTTTTGTATTTCACCCCTAGTCCTAGTTAGAAGAATAATTCTGTTCTCAGACATAATGAAATTCTAAAGCCATAATAAATAGGAAAAGTTGCACATTTGGTCTTTTTCCTTCAGAGTGTATCATTCTGCATTGGTGGATTCAGATGGAAGAACTCGAGGGAGTTCCCAAGATCCACTGGAAGGGATGGGTGATTTGGAAGGCTCTGGTGGACCTTCATGTTCATGCTGAACTGAGACTTAAGTACACCTTGAGATGCAACATGGTCCTTAGAGATCCCATCTCCACGATGAGCCAGATGTCTACCATACTAGCAATTTGGGCTTCAGAAATCCATGAAGCATTTTGTAGGAGACATCGCCATCAGCTCTACATCTGGCTAATGACAGGCTGGCTCTTGAGATCCCACATGAACATCTGCATCGTCCCTGGATTTTGAAAGCTTCCTATGTTTGTGTAGAATTATTAATATTCTGAGGAGGGAGATTAAAGGGGTGCTTGTTTTTTCAGTCTGTGCATTTTGCCTTTCTAGATTAAAGGCACTGTTATCTTGTATCACCTTCCTCAATTAAACTTTATCTTTCTTTTCCTTTAACATTGTTACAGCATGTCAATGAAGACAAGAGTAGGCTGACTTCCAAACCAGGAGAGAAGAAAGGATCAGATGAGGTAATTTCCACAATACTGGGTTTTCCTTTTTTCTCTTGTTTTTAAAATGGTGAATACTACCTTGAAAGATTGAATAATGATGTAGTAAAGAGTTTTTACTGGAATATTGGCAAATTTATTTCTAACTGAGATTTGATTCAAGAATGTAAGTGGAAATAATAAATAAATAAATAAAACCTCTAGACATAGTTTCAATTTGGAAATAGAATTCAGTTTTGTCAAGTGTTTTCCCTACAAGAAAGGGTGAATCTTAATTGTTTTGTTGGGGAATGTGGCAGGTATAGAAGGGCAGCCAAATGCAGTGATGGGAAAGGAAATCTTTTTTCCTGAGAGCTCACCATGAAAGGAGGACAGTGTTGGCCTACATTAGCCAGTCATTCAGGTTCACGGACAAAAGGAGAAAACTATTTTCATTTGCATCAGTTCTGTGGAAATACTAGTAAAACCAAATCTCTGGGCTTTGAGATGGGTTTTCATTGTACCTGTGAATTTCTCCTTTCACTGAGTGACGCACCAATATGTGCACCGTCGACACTGACCTACTTGTCTCAGGAAGGGTCATGGGAAAGTTCTGTCCTTCAAAATCATGCTGGATTTGCCTTCCTTGTGCTGCTCTTTACCGGTTATATCTCAGTGGCTCTAGGCATCTTCGTTCAATGGCTATTGTGTGATTTCCAACTTCTAAAAGGCCAGAGAGACAGAGCCTGAAAGAGATATGGAAATTTAGAAAAACCATTGATTTAGAAGACCACTTTATTTTGTCTTTATACTATCAACATTGAGCAGGTGTTTTTAACTTGATTCTTTTCTCTCCTTATTTTATGTAATTCCAAAGTATTCAATAAGTTATGGCTATAGGCAGCTATGTGTTCTTCACTGTTTATTCATCAATTTTCTGCCTTTGTTTCCATTACTAATAACTATGAAAATATAATTTTGGCTGGGTGTGGTGGTGCATGCCTGTAATCTCAGTACTTGGAAGGCTGAGATAGGAGGATTGCAGGTTCAAGGCCAACCTCAGCAACTTAACAAGACCCTGCTTCAAAACAAAACAAAAAAAAAAAAATTAAAAAGGGCTGAGGTTTAAGCTTGGAGGTAGGTTCAATCCTCAGTACAAAGAAAAAATAATAATATAATTTTTATTATTTCTTACCAGCCAATTTTGTTAAAATTTTTTCCATGAAGGCATTTTTTAGGAAATAAAAAGTAAAAATAAACTTACATTAACATTCATTGTTTCTTTAAAAAATTATGAAAAGTAAATTTCCATATGAAAAACCACACCTCCCAACACTTTTAGTATCATGAAAGTCTATTTTGCTTCATTCCGTACCCTGAGTGATGATTCAGTCTTGAATGTTATTGGTGCTGTTGGTTTAGGCAAAAGTTGCTAGTACAGAGTTGTCTTTTTATTATATCTGTATTATAAAACCTCTCATTTCCATATTTTTAAGTTGGCTTGGAAATCACTGCTAAGAAGCCCAACTACAAAGACTACCAGGGAAGAATTCAAGGTTTCTTTGTCCTTAGAGACAATGCTGTGATTTTGAAACCAGAAGCCTCAAGATGAGGAAGAGGCATTTTTCTTCTATTAGTAATTCAAACAATTCTGCCATTGCTTCATAGCATCGCTGGGAAATCCACATTTGAAACTCCTGCCCTTCTGCTAGAGACTGGGCATATTGGTCTTTTCTGTTCTGATGAGCAGAAATAAAGAGAGGATAATCTTTGTCCTACTCCCTTGGTTTATATTACTGCTTTAAACAACATAATTTCAACAGTTTATTTGAACAACAACAACAACAAAAATGATTCGCGAATCAAGCAGTACTCAAAACTGAAAGAGTTTCAGAGAGGTTGATTCTTTCACCACAGTCTGCTAGGGTACACAAGCAGAGGAGGGTGACTTGGTAATCAAAGTCTATTTCTAAAATAATCTGTTTCTAAGTGTCTCTAATTATGTTATATGCACATAAGCCATTGATGAGATATTGTAGCCCTGGAAACAGTTCAAAGAAGTTGCCCTACAATAGGTATTACTTTAGTCTTTGTGTTCATGATCATAAAATCATATGCAATCTGGATTTACTATCTGCTCTACCTACCATCAATGGTGAGTTTTTGTCTCTATTCTTCTCAAAATTACTGGGGATTTTCTAAAACTATTTCTTTCAAATATATATATTTGGTGGTACTGGGGATGGAACCTAGGGACATTCTACCTCTGAGCTATACCCCCAATTTATTCTTTATTTTGAAATAGTGTCTCTCTAAGTTGCAGAGGGCCTCACTAAATTACTGGGGCTGGCCTCGAACCTGTGATCCTCCTGTCTCAGCCTCCCAAGTACTAGGATTAGAAGCATGTCACCATGCCTGGCTTCCAAATACTTTTTAACCTACTACTTGATTGAATAAAAAGTGAGCTTAAGAAACTTAGTTTGAGCCGGGCGTGGTGGTGCATGCTTGTAATCCCAGCATTTGGGAGGCTGAGACTGGAGGATCCGGGTTCAAAGCCAGCCTCAGCTACCTAGTGAGGCCCTCCACAACTTAGTGAGAACCTGTCTCAAAGTAAAGAATAAAAAATAGGGCTGGGGGTATAGCTCAGAGGTAGAATGCCCCTGAGTTCAATCCCCAGTACCGCAAAAAAAAAAAAAAAAAAGAAACTTAGTTTGGGTTTTGGTAATCCATTTCAAACTAGTATATACCACCACCAAAGGTTAGATAACTTATTATCTCAAATAATATATAAATATACTGGTAAAGTCTTTGAAACGAAATCAATCTGAAAATTTGCTTTCTATGATAGGAGTACTTTTGGGAAGTTTTCTCTTCTCTCTTTATTACTTTGCTGCATTTCTTAGAGGTGTAAGAAAATGGCACAAAGGAGAACTTTGAGAGGAAGTAAACAGGAAAAAAGTTTAAGGTTGAGAACACCATTATATTGTGCAAATTTTAGAGCTCTTTCTCTTTTGCTATGGTCACTAGTTATTAATTTTTTGTAATATAGCCTCTGTATAGCCATTAAGTAATATGAAAATATCTGAAACAATTTTAATAAAATTATGTGATTAAGACATCCTTTGTCATGTTGCATTTGTAATACAAATGCTTGAGAGTGAAGTATGGTAAATGCCCATGAGAACCCACTTGTTTATAAGAATCATTATGAATTCTTAAGTCCTTATTAGATGTAAGGGAACTATAAAGCCAAAAGGCACCCGGACTAGCAAGCTGAAGATAGGATAACTAGAGAGCAGAAAAATGAAAACACTTAACATCAGCACCTTTAAATACAGTGAAACAAAGAAGCCTTTGCAAACCTGCAATCAAATATATTTAAAGTATTTGACTGACACATTTGGCCACACTGGGGGGGTGTGAGCCTTTCAGTAACATATTTCAGTGAAGTCCTAGGGAATGGAATTTAAAACATAAAATGGGCATGATCTCATAGAGTGAATTTAAAAGCCTCAAATTTAATAATGGATATATTTCTATGACTAAAGTAAACGAGATATAAGTAGAGAACAGAAACTGTAACTTAAAGGAAAATGATATTGGATGCATTTTTCTTACCATAATAGCATTAGTGGAATTGTTTTCTTTGTTATTTATTTACCTTTTCTACTTCTTTAAAAATGCTTAAGTTGAGCATTGGGTGATTCGAGGTTTTTAAATACTATTTTTACATTTTTTCTTTCAATAAAGTTAGTCTTTTTTTTTTTTTAATCACAGAAGTTATATATACTTGGGGAAAACAAATAATATCACCTGGTCTTAACAGTTATGACCAGTGCTATAAAATTTTGTGTGTATTCTTAAATTAATATAACATTGTATATTCATAATTATTACATATACTGATTTTAGTAACTTAAAAAATCACACAGCTAAAACATAATCATTGAAAAAATCTAGAAAGTACCAAAGAATTTAAAGAAAAACATGCCATTTTATACAATTCTAGCACCTAGAGAGGTGGCCGCATTTATATCTTACTGCATTTCCCCATGTCTTTTTATGTTCCTATACAGTTAGCTCTCAATATCCATGGAGAATTGGTTCTAATACCCCCCTAACAGATACCAATATCCAAGGATGCTTAAATACTTTATAGAAAATGGCATAATATTTCCATATGACATAAATCCTCCTGTATACTTTAAATCATCTCTAGATTACTTATAATAATACCCAACACAATGTAAATTCAATGAGAATAGTTGTTGTACTATTGTTCAGGGAATAATATGGAAGTAAAAAAAGTCTACATATCTTCAATATAGGCACAATTTTTTCCAACTATTTTTTGTCTAAGGTTGGTTGAATGCACAGAAGTGGAACTCACAATACAGAGGGCTAACTAAATTTTGTTTATTGAAATACCACATATCCAGCCGGGCGTGGTGGCGCACGCTTGTAATCCCAGCATTCGGGAGGCTGAGACCGGAGGATCCGGGTTCGCGGCCAGTCTCAGCTACTTAGTGAGGCACTCCGCAACTTAGTGAGACTCGGTTTCAAAATAAAGAATAAAAAATAGGGCTGGGGATATAGTTCGGAGGTAGAATGCCCCTGAGTTCAATCCCCAGTACCGCAAAAAAAAAAAAAAAAAAAAAAAAAAAAAAAAAGAAATACCACATATCCCAATTTCTAAACAAAGATAACAAAATAACATCATTAGCAGGGCCTAGACTGAAAATGATAAATAATGTGCTTTGAGTTAGATTTTTAAAAAAAACATGTGTCACTACCTCATTTTATTTTATTTCATTTCATTTCATACTTCAAGCTAGGAACTTCAGTGCATACTGTAATCCCAGCTACTTTGGAGGCCGAGGCAGGAGAATTGCAAGTTAGAGGCCAGCATGGGCAATTTAGCAAGACCCTGTCTCAAAAAACCAAAAAGGACTAGGATGTAGCTTTGTGGTAGAGTGCCCTTAGGTTCAATCCCCAATACAAGGAAGGAAGGAAGGAAGGAAGGAAGGAAGGAAGGAAGGAAGGAAGGAAGGAGAGGAGAAGGAGTAAAAGGAGGAGGTGGAGGTAGAGGAGGAGAGGGGAAGGAGGAGGAGGAGAGGGGGAGGGGGAGGAGGAGGAAGAGGAGGAGAGAAGATGGGGAGGAGGAAGTGAGGAGGAGGGGAAGAGGGGAGAAGGAGAGGACAGGAGAGGAGAGGAGAGGGGAGGCACTAATAAGAAAACAAAGTAGATTGCATCATGAGAAGGATTCCTACCAAAAAAGAATGACTAGGTTTTATAGACTTGCATTTTTGTAGGGAATCTGACACTTTAGGAAAGAGAAAGAAACTTTCAAGGGTGTTAGGCTTTCTCTGCTTCATACTCATGACACAAGAATTTTATCAGTTATGCTTTTCAATACAATTTTATTAGCTTTGACTAGAGTAGAGATTCTGACTAGATTTTGACACTTGGGTGAATTCCATTAAGGTTAATAAAGTTCACTCTTCTTCTGTGAGAAGATGAAGGGATAGAAACTGCTAGAGAGATATTATTATTATACCAGAAATTCTTGGGATGGTCTCATAGTAACAGTGTTTAGCTTCCACAACCAAGTCTCCTCCATTCTACTTTTCTTTGGGTATAACCTGTTATATGGGTTTTCATTTTAGACTCTTTTCTGATTATCAATTGCATACAAATTCTCTTGGGTTTCAACAGAGAGTCTTGAGGTTTATGATTTTGGAGATAATTAACCATTGCAGGATATTCCCTATCTCCTTTATTTTGGGGATTTCTCTTTGTGGTTCTTGGTTTGCCTACTTCTACATGTTAGTCATTGAATAATTTAGATCACTACTTGCCTTTTTATGCATGAAATTTGATAAAAACTCTAAGACCATTCTGAGACCACAGTGAGAGCATCTTCTTTCTTCTACTGTAGAAGCTTTAAAAACCACACTCACAACCCAGTTTACCCACCATCCATTTTTCTTTATAACCCTCATTGCCAAAATCCTTGGTTGAAATTATTACAGAAAAGAGTGCAGAGAGAGAATACAGAAATGAAAACCAAAGACATAAATGTCTACATGTAGGAGGACTTGGTGAACAAATCAAAGAAGCCACAATCAAAGGGGTAAAGGGAACTGGCCACTGTGGAGGGATGAGTGGAAGGGTACAAGAAGGAGTGCAGAATCAGCAGGGTGGAAACTGCTACTGTTTCCAGAATGACAGGGGCTGAAGCAAGGCCCTTGATTGGAGACTGGGAGGATGCCAGTTCTCTTCTGCACTGCTTCTGTGGAGTGACAGAAGATGTCTATTGCACTATGGTTATAATTGAGAGGGTGCTCAGTGGATATTCAGTATAGATGACTCTTCTTCAGGATACACAGTTTTATGTAAAGAACAGTGGATGAAGAAGGAAAATAAGTTGGGTTTTTACACCCACAGGGGTGAGTGCTATGAAGAAAAATCTTTCATGACAGTCAGTCATAGTAGTGGACGTTTGCTGCATGGTATGAGAAGTCAGGTATTTAAGGAAGAAAATTTCTTTGAATATAAAAGAACAAAGATCAGTAGTTGGAAACCTGATTGTGACTCCAGAGGACAACTAGTCAAGAGGATATCTAGCCATGGGCTTAGAGCAGGGCTGATGTGTTTCTTGGTATGCAGTTTCAATGCCTCAGTAATGTCTTCCGGTGAACTTTTTGAGTGGCAGGCACAGAGTTTTTCCATACATATCTGCAATGGTGATTTGCTGGGAGTTTATATCAAGTTGTTCAGCTTGAGATTGTAGGGCTTTGGGAAAAGGGCAGCTTTAGTTCTCACTGCTACATGCAAAGTCAGGAGGATGAGACAAAAATTGGAACCTTTATTTTGGAGAATTGTAGCCAGATATTAGAGGAAGACATAAGAATTGAGAACCTACAAGACATACTCATACTCTAGTTTTTCACTGGAACAAAATTTGTCTCCACAGTTACCTCCCTTTTGATTCTTATTTACAAATCATGTCAGATCTCATTATATTTGGCCTGATTATTTACATAATTGCAGCAAGAATGGTAATTGACTACATAGGCCTTTTTGAGTTTGATTAGCTGGAACTTTTCATGAGTCTTTAATTAGAATTTTAAAAGCCTCTGAAGGCTAGGAAGTTAAGTCAAGAACTCATCACCATACTTTATCTTCTGAACTAGCAGATTTGGGTTCATCACTTTCTTCACAAGGTCACCTGGATGCTCTGAGGTTCCCAGGCCTGCCAGGAAATGATCCTTGAATATAAAAAAAATAAAGATGAATAGTTACAGACCCAGTTGTGATTCCAGAGGGCAGCCAGTCAAGAAGGTATCTAGCTGTGGGCTTGAAGCATCCTCAAATGGTGGATACCAGGCGGAAAGCCAATACCAGGCTGGTTCTTTTCAAGAGTCTTTGTAAGCATTGACTCTGTAAAGACAACCTTAGTTTCGTAGATCCGTTTCTATGGCCATCATTCTCAAATACTAGTCAAGGCCTTGGTAATATAGCCAGTTTTTCCAATTATGTCTTGTTTTGATTAAAACAAATTCTTGTTAACTTATAAAATGATTATATTGCCATAAAAATAAGAATATTCAATAAAAGTTCCCAAATTTTAGAATGATGAGGTAGGAAGAAAAGATAAAGGTTACATTTCTGATTATAAAAGTGCAATTTACTAAATTTTTAGGGGAAAGGGGTTATTAATATCTGGCAAAATAGGCCATTAAGAAGCCAGCAAATTTTCAAAACCAGAACTATTTTTATCTTTTATTAGTTCATTCAGTCTTCTTCTAAAGATCTTAGGATGGTTTACTATAGCACAACGAACAAGGCAATTTGGGTATTTTCCTGGCATACAACATTTTAAAAATTAACTGAAACTTTGTGACTGATAATACTATATACAATGTCATATCATAGATTGTAGGTAATAGCATATTTCTATAGGATTCATACAATTTTGGAAAAAGCAACATTTTACCCATATAAATATAACTGATTGAACTCATTTCTTATCTGATGGTGCTTCACATGCAATTTAACATACCAAATAAACAGAATATTCTCTTTACAAAGAAAAGGAGCAAATCCTTTGAGATTTTCCATGGGCCCACTGGGAAATCTCAAGGTGAGTTTGAGAATAAGAAAATTTCATTTAGAATTTTGGGAAGTTTTACAAAAGGTCAAAAGATTCGAACACTTGATTAGATAAGATTACAGATAACTATGAAACAAAACTTAGGTTCTCTTAAGTAATCAATACCATGGCAAAGGTTAAAATAAAACATGGAAATATTCCCATAAGACAAAAATCTTCATTTCACAGATTACTTAACAGGCTTAAAAAAAACCTTTTTTAGAATCTGTTAAGAATAGATCAATACGATGGGTGTGGTGATACATGCTTTTAATCTCAGTACTTGGGAGACTGAGACAGGAGGATTGGAGGTTTGAGCCGGCCATAACAATTAGCAAAACCCTGTTTCAAAACAATAAAGTATAAAAAAGGCCAGGAGTGTAGCTCAGAGGTAGAATGCCCCTGAGTTCAATTGCCAGTACCAAAAAAACCAAACAAACAAAAACCCAAACCAATAGTCTATGAAAACTTTGCCATTTTACCAGAGAAAACCCCAAGTTTTAGTTTTGTACCATGATGCAGTTGATATTAAGGCTTATTTAAAAAGTAAATTTATTCAAATCTTAGCCAGCTACACTACAGGACATAACATTACTTTCCCTAAACCTCATACAAGGTTCTGATATCTATTCAGTTTTCTCTTTCTGTCCCTACATTTTCCTCTAACTTGTCTGGAACAACCCGTCATTGTACCTTATAATACAATCATTTTCTCTTTCCCTTAACAAAAGCACATTCAACATACTTTTCATACAAGGTTTCTTTTCACCCTGTGATTTCCAGTAATTTCATTTACATATATTGATCATGATTTTTTAGCCATTAGTAACCTTTCTTTTACAAAGAAAACTAGGAATTAGATAGCTGTGGATGTCTCTTACATATCAATATTTTGTAGCAGTCTAACTTCCTTTTTTATTAAATTAATTTTAAGTGGAACATAAAATTATGCATATTAATGGGGCAACATGATATTTGATACCTTTATGTGTTGTGTAGTATTTTAAATATCTCCTCAAATACTTATTTCTTTATAGTTAAGAAAATATTTCAAACTCCTTTCTTCCAAATTTTTTAAATGGATGGTAAGTTATTGTTATCTATAATCCTTTACTGTACAACAGCACAACAGAACTTCTTCCTCCTTACATGCAGTTTCATGGTACAATTTCTTTTGTGGCAAAAAGAAGATGTTATGCCATATGAAAAGAAGATGCCAAAAATATATAAACTTAAACTAATATTCGGTAGTATTACACTGGTTTTATCTTATTTAGGAATGATTTAGATATTTAATGAATATCTGTTACTTCACATGAACTTAAAGTAACAAGTTATCCAACAGAGTTTGGAACTCTTTTCAAACAAACATGCTATCAAACAAAGCTAGCAGCACCTCAAGATATTTCTCTGCTATCTTTAAATTCATTTGACTAGCGAACCCAGATAGAAAGAGTATCTATTTATGTATGTATGTATGTATGTATTGATTGATTGATTGATACTGGGGATTGAATCCAGGGGCATTCTACCTCAAAGCTACATCCCCAGCCCTTTTTATTTTTTATTTTCAAACAGGATCTTGCTAGGTTGCTGAGAGTCTTGCTAAATTGCTGAGGCTATTCTCAAACCTGTGCTCCTCCTGTCTCAGCCTCCCAAGTACAGGAATTACAGATATGTTCCACCATGCCTAGCTGCTCATATTATATTTAATGCTAAAAATTCAGAAGATACAGCTTTTTTCTTTTTTAACCCAGAGGCATTTCACCTCTGAGCTACACCCCCAGCCCTATTTTTTATTTTTTACTTTGAAACAGGGTCTCACTAAGTTGCGGAGGGCCTCATTAAGTAGCTGAGGCTGGCCCTGGCCACAAATCCTCTGGTCTCAGCCTCCCAAGTACTGGGATTACAAGTGTGCATCACCATGCCCAGCTAGATATAGCTTTTTGTGTCATTAAATCAGTAATATTAAACTAATAATAATGCACCAAAAATTTATCCAAGTTAGTTTTTGTATTTTGGGGAGTTTGGGGAAATATTTAACTTATATAAATACTCATTTATCTAAGCCAATTTGAATAGAATTTCTTTAATGAATTTTATAAATTAACTTGATAGTGTCATCTGGGGATAGGAAAATATAACATATATGTCACATATATATATATATATATATATAATAAACATACAAACAGATGCCAAGAGCTCATTGCGGCTCTCATTCTACAATTTTAGTTATTAATTAGGTAAAGACAATAACACAAAACTCACTGGTTTTATATAAAAGAGTCGACTCTCCTCTTTCTAATTTTCTGACAAATAGAACAAGTAAAGTTAACCTACTCGTTGTGAAGGCTGCTGCTGTGTAGCAATATTTGTGAGCAGATTTTTAGAGCCTTGTTTGCTTTGCTATGCCCTCTTTTGGAAGCTCTAGACTCAACTGTAAGTGAGTGCCTGAGGAAACATCAAACAGCTATCTGGATATGTCCAAAGCCTTGTTTGAGTGGATAACATATGAAGTCTACTTCAAATTAGCCTTTTTCCTTTTCAGTCTCAGGCAGTTGATTTTGGGTGTCCCCGAGTAGAGCTGATGCTATTTGTTCCATAGTCCTGCCATGGAAAGATGGTGTTCTAGGATACTGCCAACGAGAAGTCTCTCACACAAAAATGATTGTTGAGTCCGATATAATATATGGAGAAAATTATATTTAATAATTAGGGCAGCTGGAGAGGAGGCAGCTTGAGCCTCCTTGCCTCTTGCAACCAGCACTTTACTTTTATAGAAGGTTTAAACAAAACATTTCTAAAATTGATTAAAAGGCAGGGCAATCACGAGGCTTAGGGTTACAGGCCATGTATAGAGAGAGGCAATCATGGGACAAACTTAGAGGACAGAAGAGTTAAGCATTACTGGAAGGAGAAGAAGACATCAAAGCCCATACTATTATTGATTCTATCAAGTTCCTTGGAATTTGTCTGCTTGAGGACAAATCCCACCCAGCCAGTACTATGTACTCAGCTTGAACCCATCCAAGATGTTAATCTCAATGTGCAGGCCTAAGATAGCTCTCAACACAGGAGTCCTTTGAGATCCTCCTAATGGGGCAGGGCCCTAAATTGCAAGTGATCATAGGGAGCCGAGGAACTGAGAGAGTCTAGCAGGGGTGGGAAGAGGACAAGAGGAGGCAGAGGTCTGAAGGAGGATATATCTAAGGATTTAAGAAGCCTGACAAAGAGACTAAAGGTAAAGGAGGGTGGGACTGGTGGGAAGAGAAAGGTCATAGAGGACCCATTTTGGGGAAATCTTAAGTTTCCTAAAGAGACCACTAAAGTTTCAAATTATCCTTAGTAAACCATGCTAGCAAGAAAGAGGAGGATAGAGTTGGTGATAAGCCAGCAAGAGTTTGAGATGAGGGGTTTCAGGTAACTAAGAAGTTCCCATGGGAGAGACAGGACCAAATAGATCAGAGAGCCCTCACAGAGTCAGAGAGAAGATATTTCCATCCCAGAAGTCCAGGAGTGGATCTTCACTGGAAACAAGGAGCCAAGAAGTTTTCAGTCCAGAGCCAGGCCCAGGAGTGAGGGAATCATCCCCACTCCAAACCAAGAGCCAGAAGCATCTTCCATCCCAGGAGATAGCTTTCTAAGAAGCCAGGGACTCTAACCAGCCTCAGAGCATGCATTCAGAACCTTAAGGATAAGCATCTACCAGATTCAGTGTGTTGGTTCAGGGGGACTGTGACTCACCAATAAGTCAGCCAGGAGTGAAGATGCCTCAAAGGGGCATGCCTGGGGTCATGGGTGAGAGGTCAGGCATCAAGTGATTAATGTGGGCCTATCCCAGTCACAGACTATAACTGTTAAAGAAAAATTACTCCTAACACTTCTAAGCAATGGTAAGACAGACTATCGCGGTAGGTGTAGGGACCACTGCAATAGGATTTTGCTATAGGGGAGAGAGAGATTGAACTCAACTCTGGATACAACAAAAAAAAGCAAGGATTTATAGCCAAAGAGTAGGTTGGTAGATGAAATTTATTAAGAGGAAGCATCAGAAATAAGGAGGATTCTGGCTTAAGTGACCTAATAGACTTCTTGCTGAAAACAGGTCAAGGTGACCAGAAATCACCTGGGGATGGTGAAGGGTAGAGGAATCTGATATCAAGATATCAAGGATAGAGAATTATGGTCAAGGTGACTCAACAGGGCTCTTACTGAAACTGAAAAACAGTTCAACAGAGATATCCAACTAAGGCCTAGTTGAAAAAGAAGTCAGAGGAGCCTGACTAGAGTTCTGTCGAGGGAAGAATTTTTGTCAGGTGACGGAGATGCTTCACATGTTAATAGGTGTCTTGGATTGTTTGATAGTGTTCTCTACCAGTTGTAGGTATTTGGATTCATTTACTAATTATACAATATCAAATAAGGAAGGAATTATTTGAAAAGACCTCACAAGAGAATTATAAAAATGCTTATCTTAATCATTAGGATTATGGACTTCCTGGTTGGTCATTCACAATTTAAGATTAGCACCCCTGAGCCTCCTTCCTTACAAGTCAAGCCCCGATTTTTAAGTGGTCTAATTTGGGTTCAAAGAACAGAAATTTTGAATTCTCATGAATTCCAGGAGTACATCTCTAAAATTTGAAAATGCAGTTTTGAAGAAAAACATTTCTCTATAGGAAACTGAGAGCTAAAATGATCTCATTTGCAGTTCAAATTTGGTTTCCCTCAGTACTGACTAAATATTGCTTCTCTGAATACAATCTTGTCACTCACTCTTTTTTCCTGCTTACTTTAATACTGTAAGTGGACTCAGTAGAATCTGAGACCACATTTCTTTCTCTGAATAATTAAGTAAAAATGTGACTGACTCATGAATATAAAAGACAATGAAGGTTCTTACTACTAGCTACAAAGCAGAGAGGTTGCTGAAATATTTGGTAGATATGATATGGTGCTATCTGCCTAAATGTTAAACATATAGTTCAGGGGACACCTGGTGGCTGAAGGAGGTAATTCCATGCTGTGTTGTAGTGTTCAAAAAATAATAGAATAGCTGGATGTGGTGGCCCACTCTTGTAATTCCAGTACTTGGGAGGCTGAGACAGGAAGATCGCAGGTTCACTGCTAGCCTCAGCTACTTAGTGAGGCCCTCTGTGACTTAGTGAGACCTTGTTTCAAAATGAAAAGTAAAATAGGACTGGGGGCGTAAGTCAGAGATAGAATGCCCCTGGGTTCAATCCCCAGTACTGAAAAAAAAATTATGAAATAAAATATTTCTTGCTTCAGCAATGATAACACATTGCTACCTTTTCTTTCTGAGTGAGCATATGTTAGAGATATGTGTGTGTGAAAAAGAGTTTGGTTTTTAACTTCACATATAATTTTTTCTTGAATAATTGGAGATTTACAAATTGTAAGATTAGACATGTTAGCAATATGATTAAACTTTTCCTCTAATAAAACATAAATGATATTTAGAATGTTAAATAAATGACTAGGAAAACAATTAAATTTTTTGACTTGAAAATTCCAATTCTATGAATTTGTTACAAATACATAATCAGAGGTGTACTTAATGACATATATCAGAATATTTATCAAAGCTTTATTATGGTAATAACAAACTAAGGGGGCAAGAAATGTGCAGAAATAATGAATTGGTAAAATTGTGACACGGATATAGTAACTACGACATCTTTAACACCAATTTGAAGAACATTTAGCAGGAGAGAAAAATGTTTCTATTATGTAAAAAAATTAAAGACCTCCATTCTATTTATGTAACATACTTGAAATATGTTATTCATATTTTTATTAATATAGTAGAAAAAATGAAAGTAGTTGTCTTGATTAACAGGATTTTAAGTAATTTATATTTTTCCTGTTTACTTTTCACCTTATCCTAAATATATTTTTATATATGAAGAAAATGAACAAGAAGCAGCATAGATAATAAAAGAATAATATGAGTGTTCTAACAATGATCAAAACTAAATCTATGCATTCATCTGCTTAGATCTTAAAGAAAGAAATGTTATATACCAGAGCCTTTTTAATTTGTAGCCTCTAAAAAGTACTTCCAATGCAAACTTGCTTCTACTGTGTGTGTGTGTGTGTGTGTGTGTGTGTGTGTGTGCTCGCGCACGCGCGCACATGCTTAGGGGGGCACACACATGTGCTTGATTAGAAGAACATATCCTAGATATGGACAGACAATTAGGAATTGAGTACAAAGAAAGCTTGGAACGCAAGAATTCTAAATATTAGTTCGTGGTCACTTTGGAATCTGATGAAGACTGTAACCTTTTCTCTGAAAATTATATACATATATGAATATTAAATCACCTCCAAAAAATGTAAGATGCAATTTAAAGAGGTTGATGGACACACACCATCCCCACCTCTGCAGGCGCCATCTTTATCAAGCAGATCTATGTAGGATGCTCCATCTAATGGTATCCTCCTAGTTGGCTTATTGATGTCTGAAATTTCACCCCTAGCACTTCCTTCACTTATGAGTCAAGCATTGCCTTCCCCTGGGTCTTGTTTTAAATCATAGGTATTCCTAGAAGGGATCATGTATTAATTATTGCCTTAGTGAGAAGTAGTTTAGGAGAAAGAAAAGGGAATATGTAAGCAGTGTTTTTCTGTAGATTTGATAAAAGTAGAAAATGAGAGGTCACTTAATAATATTA
This sequence comes from Graphiurus murinus, assembly GCA_004027655.1. Taxonomy (NCBI): domain Eukaryota; kingdom Metazoa; phylum Chordata; class Mammalia; order Rodentia; family Gliridae; genus Graphiurus; species Graphiurus murinus. The sequence goes on along the minus strand of PVLC010010189.1, from coordinate 28,967 downwards.
GGAAGCACTTACATGGCATTACACACACATGCACACACATCTTTCTTAGAGCAACCCATTCTCCTAATGAGGAAAGAGAGACACAGCTTCACTAAGTAATCTGTCCAACATCACACAGTATTTATAAATGGAGCCAAAAATTGAGCTCACTTTAGGAATCTACAGTTACTAATATCTGATACTGATAACATCTACCTTAAAATATGAAGACCAACTCCACAGAATTTCTTACTACTGTTGCCAACTTTTGTAGTTCACTTCTGTACCTCTACATTCTGTTTTTTCTTCCTTGTATCTTCTCATTCAAGATCATATAGCAAGCCAGGTACAGTGATACACACCTGTAATCTCTGTACTTGGGAGGCTGAGACATGAGGATTGCAAGTTCGAGGCCAGCCTCAGCAACTAAGGAAGACCCTGTTTCAAAACAAACAAAAAAAATGGCTTGGGGTATAGCTTGGAGGTAGATGCCTCTGGCACTTCAATCTCCAGTACACACACACACACACACACAAAGGAAAACAGAAAAGATAAAAGATATGTATGTCTTTTATCTTTTCTTTTTTCTTTGCTTTTTTCAAAGCAGAAGCACAGTCAGGAGAGGAAAACCTTGCCCTGATCAGTGCAGCTACTTCTAAACTAGGAGGTTGTAGCTGAACTACCTTGAGGACTTCTGCCTGGAGATGCTAAATGGGAACTGAGTAACCAGGAAAAAAGCAGACTTTCTGGAGAGTGCCCACCATAGTGGCGCTATTAAGGCAATTGGATACAGGGTACTTCATCTGCTGAGTGAATGTCTATGTAAAGCTATGAATTATCAAGACTTACTTATTATGACTTATTTTTCAGTATTTCCTGTAACCACTACATTGTTTACTACTTTGCATTTGTAGTAGTACACATTTATACTTCTGTTTGTAATGAAAGCAACTTGTATTTACTTATAGACTACTTAAACCATGGTATAAAAGAATGTCTGTAAAATAAGAGTCACAGTTTTATAACTGTTAATGTTGGGGAATCTGCCTACCCTTTTGAAAGACAATCTTCTTATAGATACTATTTTATTTATTTATTTGTTTATTATGGTTCTGGGGATTGAACCCAGAGGCATTCTACCTCAGAGATACACTCCCAGCACTATTTTTAGTCATTATTTTTAAAACAGGGTCTCACTAAGTTGTGAGGGCCTCACTAAATAGCTGAGACTGGCAGCGAACTTGCGATCCTCCTGTCTCAGCCTAAATTCTATTTTTAAATAAAGCATGTGTTTTTATGTGGAAACACAAAGCTTCTTGTCATTTTAAGGGTAACTACTAAGTAATGGGATTGATTTGTTAACAAATATTTAAAAACTTACATTTTCTAATAGAAGTTTTTTCCCTGAAAAATACTGTACTTCATCAAGTCTAACATACCATTGATTTTAAAATACTGGCTAGAAAATGCTAGGAAAGCAAAAGAGAGAGAGAGAGAGAAAAAAAAAAGACTATCAATTCCAACCAAAGCTTTTTTATTTCAAATGATTAAGATTCAGTATAGCCTAAAATTTATCCAGTTAGTTGTTTTCCATTGTTTTAAAATTTTAAAACAATGTGCCCTCTGCCTTCAAAACAAAAAAAAGAGCTGAGTGTAGTGATACAAGCTTATAGTCTCTGTACTTAGAAGACTGAGACAGGAGGATCACAGGTTTGCAGCCAGCCTTAGCTACTTAGTGAGACCCTGTTTCAAAATAAAGAATAAAAAATAGGACTAAGGGTGCAGTTCAGAAGTAGATTACCCCAAGGTTCAATCCCCAGTACCACAGAATAAAATAAAATAAAAAACAAAAAAAAGTTTTATCTACTTTTTCAATTATTTTTTTCTACAAATAAATGCTATGTAGTTTGCTAACCTTTTACATTTGCCAGATATTAACCTGATTAACTTTTGGTACTTTCAGTAACTTAAATCTACATTCAGAGGACAAATATTTGTTTTACCTTAGAATATTCAAATAATCTGTTGCATTTTATGAAGACAGTTCAACAAAAGGGGTTCCAAAATATTTGAGTAATTATTTTAGAATGTCAACTGCCAAGATCAACCTTCAAAAGTTTCAACACTTGTACAGGTGATAGTTTTTGTGCACTTGTATGCTTAAAATTTAGACACAATAATATTCAATCTGTTACTTATAGATCTTTGCAAGCTATAGTCACCCAGCCTGCTCTCTCTCAAGGACTCCCAAAGACCATTTGTCATTGCTTTGGTGGAAAGGTAGACTAGCTGCTTCGTACATTCATTTTTACACACCTGTAATCCTAGTACTTGGGAGGCTGCGATGAGATGGGAGGATCCCAAGTTTGAGGCCAGCATGTGGTAACTTAGGGAGCCCTTCCTTCTTCCCTCCTTTCCTCCCTTCTTCCCACTCTCCCTCCCTTCCTCCCTCCCTTCCTTCTTCTTTTTCTTGTGGTACTAAGGATTGAACCCAGGGGCATTTTACCCCAAAGCTACACACCTAGCACTTTTTAATTTTTGTTTGGAAACAGGGTCTCCCTAGGTTGCTGAGAATCTTACTGTGTTGCTGAGGCTGTCCTCAAATCTGCAATCCTTCTATTTGAGCCTCCCAAGTATTGGGATTACAGTCATGCACCACCTCCATATTTAGCTGAGCCTGCTTCAAATTAAAAAATAAAAAGGGCTGGGGGTGTAGCTTGGTGGTAGAATGCTCCTGGGTTCAATATCCAGTACAACTGAGAGGAAGAAAGAAAAGAAAAGAAAATTTGGTGTTCAGAAATATATGTAACTGGCCCCAAATCTCATAGTTGGCATTTGGTTTACCAGGATCCTTGTTATGGGGTACGGCGGGTCCCCCAAAATCGTAGGTTCTTGGTATTCGTGAAAAAAAGAATTTTAACACGTACCAGTCAAAACATCTGGCAGGGTTTATTTTGGAACTCAGGGGGAAACCGGGAGAAAGGGAACGGGAAAGGGAAGGAGAATGGAAAAGGGAATAGGTCACCCAGACAAGTTCAAGGGCAGGTCACAAGAGAAAAAAGGGCGAACAAAGGAAGGTGCAGAAAATATAAGAGAGGGCAGGGTCCTTCTTTTCCAGCCCCTCTCTCTCAGGTTTCAGGAGGGCGATAGGTGGGCTCCTCAGGTGGGGGCAGATCACAGAAAAGTTGGATCCTCCTCTTTTCAGGTTCCAGGATGGATGTGGGCTTCAGGTGGGGGCTGGGCTTTTCCGGAGATTATCTTTGGCGGTGAATCTCAGGCTTCAGGTGGGGGCAGGAAACAAAGAAAACTTTCAAGGGGTGGAGTTGGCTTAAAACTCTCCAGATTTAAAAAACTATATTTTATTTTCCTGGATCCTCCCAATACCATCCTCCTACCTAAACTTTCTCTTCCTAGCCTACCTCATCATCCTGAAGATATGTATGAAAAGGTGGGGCCATCATGCTAGAGGATGTGACATGCTTCCTTGCATAGTTAAGTGTCAGGACAGCCTGAGCCTTCACCTAGGGGAACTTCATTGAGATTTCAGGCAGCAATGACACACCAGCTCTTTGCCTGGCCCTGGAAACTTCACTATTGTTTTGAAAACAGATCTTAAGTCTGAGTTCTGAGTCATTCGGTATAAAAAAATATTATGAGTTACAATAGACATATAAAGAAGTTATGCAATTAATTCTTTTCTTGCCTTCTTGCAACCCCAGCTACAATTGATGTTATCTGTGCAGTCTTTATTGAGCTTCTCTGCTCAGGCAGGAGTCAGCCGTTTCTTGGCTAGTGAACGCTGAATTGCCGTTGGAGGTGAGGAAGCTGCTTCTGGTAGTGTGGAGTCTTAGTTCATGGAAACAAGGCCTGTGTGCATCAGGAGTCTGTTAATGGGCAGTAGAGGTCACACATGTTCTCTGGAAATGGACCAGGTTTGGAACCAGTAGAGGCAACTAGGGTGTGGAGGATGACACTGCCACCAGGACAGAGTTCCTGTGACCTGCTGAATGGCAAAGAGGAAATGACTCAGCCGGGCCCCAGGGCAGATGCTTAGGGACAGGGGTGGGCTCTTCCTGAAAGTTTGCTCTCGGCAGAACTCCACAAAGAGGTGCACATAAATATTAGAGGGAATGTGGTTGGTTGACTGGATGGAGTTTACTCTATGGATTAATGAAAACTTAGAAAAATAAGTTAAAATTTGAATTTGTTTTAGGATTGGTATTCTTATCTGACATCTTTGCCTTCTACCCCACCCCTGTGGTTGGAACTGATGCAGATGAGGCTGCCCTGAGAGCTTACTGACTGTGGGTAGATGAATTCTGTTCTAAGGGTAGCGGGAGCACCATCACTGGGTAGTGAATGTGCACACTAAGCTAGTGGAGAGATGTGTTCAGGACAGCGTGGGACTTCTAAGGACTGGTGCTGATTGTAAGGGGTGTGGGGTGGAGAAGACACCTGCAAAACCAAGTACAAGATGACATGAAGCCAGAGGACATTGAGAACTTAACACCTGGAGGGAACGGAGGAATCACCAGGACAGATGGTATCCAGAAAAGACCAGGAAGCAGACCAAGCCAGGAAAAAACTGATGATCCCAAACATACACAACTGTAGGGCCATCTTGAATCCATAGCACTGTAGACTAGATATCTTGGTCCTGTGTCTGGGGTCATTTCATGTGCATGTACTGATCATGCTTCAGCTGCAATGACTTCTTTCTGTTCTTCCAACTTGTCCAGCGCACTCCCACCCCAGGGCCTTTGCACATGCTGCTTTGTCTACCTGGATGCCTTTTCTACCCACCCATCCCCCAACTTTATAGGATTGGTTTCTTCACAATAGTCATGTGGCAGTCAAATGTCACTCTGCCCATCCTGTCTGAAACACTCAGCCAGTCACTCTCTGTCACATTACACTGTTTTACAGGCTGTTCAGCATTTGTCACTCTCTGAAATCATCTTGGTTTTTGTTGTTGTTCACTTATTTAGAGCCTGCATCCTCCTACTGTAATGTAAGAGCCGTGAGGGCAGGAGCTTTTTCTGTTTAATTGGCTATTATATCTCTATTGCCTAAAATAGGACCTGGCTCAGTTTGTCCAATGAACAAACAAATGAATGAATGAATACATAAGTCAGACATAGTTGAAGAAAGGTCTTACACATTGGTAAAAGAGAACTGTAACTAACTTTGATTAGTAACCTGAAACTAAGAAGTCTCTATTTTGTATGTGTACAGATTCCTAAGATTTTGTTTTGTGTTTTAAGCGACATTTATAAAGGGCTTAATAGATACTTGTTAGAAAAAAATTAATGGAGGATCGTTATTTGCACATTGCACTTTTATTCCAACTAAATTTTTTCAGTATAGAGTGAAGAAACCTTGAATCCATTTATGCATTACGGTTATCAGAAGCTATTTATTAAGACACTTCAGAACTTGGAAAGCCTCACGATGTGGGTAAAATTAGGCCATGCCCTCCTTCCACTTTTCCCCAGGACACACCTACACTGCCAGCTTTTTAGCAGCTCTTTTGTCTCTATCATATTTATCTACGTTTTCTCTCTCCTTGGTTGAGGGCAGTGCACTTGTGCTTGGGAGAGAATATTTGTTCTACAGATAATGCCTGGGGGTCTGCAACTCCTGCACATTTCTCTGAGGCTTCTAGATTCCATTGTATAATAATGTGGCCACCCTGGTGATCTTTATGACGTATCCTGAGAATGGCCAGCTAGTGGACACATAGTGTACAGTGAGGTCAGCAATATAAGTTTGAGGTTTTCTTCTTGTTGAGGCAGTATTTACCCTGAAGGAATGGGAGACTTCAGGCCAAACTTCCATAGCAGGCATTTTCAAGAAAATGATACAATATGAATTTGGTTAAATATTTCTTCTAAATGTTGATGAATTAAACCTAGCTATTCACAATTATATACATAAAAAGTTCTTTCTTTTTAATACTTTTATTGGTTTATTATAGTCTCATATCATAACCATAAAATTTCTATTGCATAGATACAGAACACTTTGATGTGTTATATACCAGCTAATTAATGTGTTATCATCTCTTTGTATTTTTTATATTTGTAGTACATTATTCACATTTGATAGATTTTGAAGCATGATATCTCAATTTTACATTATAAAGCTATAGAGTTTTATCTATATTCTTTGTAATATAGCTATCCAAAATTAAGAGATATAGGATATGAAGGCTTTATTGGGAGAGCAATTGTATTTTACCTTTCATTTTTCTTCATTTGTTTTTCTCTTCTCAGTTAAGATAGTCATAGTCATAAAAGAAATGCAAAAATGCCCAAGGATTCTTTTTTAATTTTCTTTTGATACCACCAATAGAAAATAACACTATATGAGTTTCAAGGATCACACTGTACATACTTTTTTTTTTCTTTTTTGGTATTGAGGGTTGAATCTAGGGGTATTCTACCGCTGACCTATACCCCTAGACCTAGTTTACTTTTTACTTTGAAACAGTCTTGCTAAGTTGATGAGGCTGGCCTCAAGTCTGTGATCCTCCTGTCTCAGCCTGCCAAGTACTGGGATTACAGGAATGGCCCACCATGCCCAGCTCATACTATTTTATAATATAATTATTCTGTATATAAAATATATATACTATGTTTTCATTTAATGCACTGACCTTTTTTTGTGTGTGTGTGGTACTGGGGATTGAACTCAGGGGCATTTTACCTCTGAGCTATACCCCCAGCCCTATTTTTTATTCTTTATTTTGAAACAGGGTCTCACTAAGTTGCAGAGGGCCTCACTAAGTAGCTGAGACTGGCCGCAAACCCAGATCCTCCAGTCTCAGCCTCCCAAATGCTAGGATTACAAAGCGTGTGCCACCACACCCGGCTAATGCACTGATCTTTTAAGATGATTTTAATAACCACATGCTATTTCATCCTGTAGCTACATCATACTGTAGCCCTCTATTATGGGAGTATAGATTGGTAAGGGAGTAGAGTCTGAAGTAGACATCTACCTCTTACTAATTGTGGCCATGAGCAAGTTATGTATACATTCAATTCCTCAGTCTCCTCACTTATAAAATGAGGATAACAATATTAATAGTTGTATATCTGTTAATTCGAATACTTAAAAATTATTATATGTGGTACTTAGAACACTCACAATCATGTTCTGATAAATTTTCTACAACATTTCTGATAATGTTCTATAATTATATTATCCTACTAAGAATAATTACCTGGCACATCAGAAGTGCTGAAGTACTCATTATTATTATTACATATATTGTTCCCAGCATTTTGATATTACAATATTGTAATAAATATATTTGAATAAAAAGTTTTTTTGCTCTTTTCCTATCATTTCCTTAAGATAAATTTTTACAGATAGAATTCCACCTTTAGTATATATTACCAAGTCACCCTCCAAAGGGTCCAGCTATACTCTCCAGAAAGCTATAAGAGAGAAGGCAATCTCTGCACAGTTAAGTGATGTATCTAGAAGTACTTTATGAAGGAAAATGGCTATTACCCATGAGAGGATTTTTGTAGTTTCCCCAAATCATTGAATATTAACAACTGTGACTTATGCAACTTACTTTTCCCCTTTGTTCTTTATATACTCTTCAGGAAAAGATATGAACAATTAAAGACTAGGTTTACTTTGGGTGTACTTAGTATACTAGTTTGATCTTTGCTTGAGAGGATATTTGTATTGGTAAGAAAATTTGCACTTGACTACATTGTTAGTTTTCTCCCCTCATTGAAACTAATATTTTCTATTTTCAAGAAAAAAGCAGCACCCACTGGGATCAATCAAGCCTCCAGAGCCCATGCTGACAGAGCAACCCTGGCCACCACCACCAAGGTCAGTCATTTCCCGAACACAAAAAGATCCCTACTCCACTCTGTCAGGGTGTCATCAGTGGACAGGATCTGTAGGGAAGGGAAATGTATCCACACATCACGAAAATGTTTGAACAACGTATCATTTCTAGGTGGGAGAAGAAGATGTAATTTCTCTTTTTTTTTCTGGGGGGGAGGGGGAGTGGTGCACAGAGGTCTTATTATATTGTCCAGGCTGGTCTCAAACTCCTGGACTCATGTGATACTCCTGCCTCAGCCGCCTGAGTAGCTGGGACTACAGGCATGTGCCACTGTGGTTGGCTTTTTAATTTCCTAACAATGATTTGAATGATTGAAAATCTGGTCAAGCCATTTATAATTATTCCTTGCATATAAAAATAAGTGTTCAATAGATAATATTATCATAAATATCTATGGATGAGAATGGATTTTTGCAAATACTGCAAGTAAACATAATTGTCCTCTTGCTTTTTTAGAAAATCAAGCTGGGCATGGAGGCACATGCTTGTAATTCCAGTACTTCGAAGGCTGAGATAGGAGGATCACATATTTGCAGCCAGCCTTAGCAACTTAGCGAGGCCCTCCACAACTTAGCGAGAACCTGTTTCAAAATTAAAAAAAGAAAATAATTCAAATCCCCTCATGAGCATTAACCACACCAAGCTCTCTACTAAGTGCTCTATGCAATTGTCTTATGCCATCCTTCACACTTTATTATTTTTATTCCTTTATACCCAAGGAAACCAGGGCTCAAAGAGGTTAAGTCACCTTCATAAGCTCACAAAGCCAGTAAGATGGCAGTAGGATTCCAACCCAACCCCAGTTTCTTGTTCATACAAGGCCCTTCACAGTGCTAGATCCCAGAAGCCCTTGCTGAGCATTTTTTTTTTTTGTAACATAACACCTCAGAGCTTTGCAACTTAAAAAAAAACAATGAAACATCACTTATCTAGACAAGAAACTATAATTTTAGTAGCTAGTAGCTTCAAATAAAATTGTTGTACTTTGTCCATTTCAACTTTGTGATCTTCCAGTATGTCCAAGATGATGTAAAGCCTCAATCTATTTCAATATTATCTATACAACTATTCCAAATACTTTTTTTTCCTTTAAAACTGGTGGCTATCCTATGGAAGTGGTGATCTTTTCATTCAGGTCACTTATTGGATGAAAGATTATTATTTTTAGTATCCTCCAGGGCTCCAAGATTCTATAGGTGCCAAAACCAAGAAACAGCTGAGAAGTGAGAAGTTAGGTTGGCCACAGTACACATCCCAGTTTGAGCTCTCAAGTATATTTTATAAACCTTTTCAATCTCCCTTCTACCAGCCAGTAAAAAGATAAAAATCTTTGAAAGACTATGAATTTTAAACACAGGGGATGAATTAATATTTGGAAGCAACCTAAATTTCAAGCTGAGGTCAGCTGTCTTTGGGTGTTCTGTTACTACCACTGGAGACCTACAGCCATGATGCTCACTAGATGAGGGACTGTTCACTCAGTCAGAAAAACCTATGTTTGCATTTCCTCCTTTCCATTTATCCATTTGGTCCCAGTGACCCCTGGTTTCCTCATCAGAATGGGAATAAGATGTCTCTTGGCATACCTATTACAAATCTGAAATGAAATAAAATATATAAAACACACACTGAGCCCTTGGGTCTGGCATTTGGTAGGTGCTGGGAAAATATATCTCCAATGTGATCACCCTGTCAATCCTCATTGTGTATTTTTTGGAGGTCTCCAGCTAGAAAAGATTTTCCAAATATTTTTTAATGTTACTAGGACCTATGTTTAATTTACACTTTAATCCTACCTCAAAAATGAAAAGGTTCATTAGCAAATCCCACACACAATATTTGGTGAAATAATTTATAAATGGTTTCCAGCATTGTTGTCACCTAAAGTTTCGAAGGCTTGCCATGTTCTTGGAAACCATGCCTAGTCTTTTCTTGAAAAGACTTATGACTTGAAAACCATAAGAATCGACCTTTTTATAGTTTTTTTTTTTTCCCACTCTAGAAAATTATTATCTAATCTTTTCTGAGGTGGGATAGTGGTAAAGAATTTAGTTATCTCCCTCAAACCCTATTATGTCTTCAGCTGGTGGTGGTGTGCGTGTGTGTGTGTGGGGGGGTGGTATAACTAAAATGCAGGAATTTTAGCCATGTTTATTATTTACTATTTAAGAGAAAACTTGAAATTCTTTTCTTGGCTTCTATAACACTGTCCTTCCCCATCTCTACTCTTATCTCTTTTGTTGCTTTTTTTTCCCCCCACTATGTTTTCCTCCATCAGTTTCCAGAATAGTAGAGCTCCCAGGATTTAATTCTTCCCTCCCAGCACTCTTACATCTTTAACTCTTGTAGAGTTGTAGAAGAAAAACCACAGGTTACTGGCTTATTTTGACACCAGATTGGAAAGTCTATTAACTCAGTATCAATATCTCTTTAAAAATTACTCCACAATGAAAAAAGCTGGGGATATTGGCATTTTATTACACTATTACCATAACATGCACAAGCACAAGCAACACTCTCCTAAAACATTAAAAACTCACGTTCAAATGGTAGATACAATTGACAGTGAGCATTAGTTCTGTTTTTTTTTTTAACTTCTTGATATATCTGACCTAAGAGTTAAGATAAGTGATAATTTTATAATTATTATGAAAACCGTAACATCTGTCTTAAAAATAAATCTTTAATTTGAGGCTCATGTGCAAGTTGTGTATCATAGAATTGTCTCCACATATTACTAAACTGTTACATGGCCAATTTTTACAAAATGAATAATTATATCCATAAATAATATCCCTCTGCCATGTAGGTATGGGCTTGGATGATCCCAAGCTCTAAAGTTCTATAGATATTTTCAACTCAAAATAGTTCTTGTAAACTTTGAATTTTTTTTTCTTTTTTTTTTTTTTTTGCAGTACTGGAGATTGAACTCAGGGGCATTCTACCTTTGAGCTACACCCCCAGCCCTATTTTTTATTCTTTATTTTGAAACAGGGTCTCACTAAGTTGCGGAGTGTCTCACTAGGTAGCTGAGGCTGGCTTCGAACCCGGATCCTCCAGTCTCAGCCTCCCAAATGCTGGGATTACAAGCGTGCGCCACCATACCCGGCTATGTTGAATGTTTTAAATTTATTTTTTGGTGAGTTAATAAAAAATTATAATAAAGTTACAGATGAAGCTACAGAAATTATGTAGACTTTTTTTTTTTTTTTTTTTTGGGTGGTGGTGGTATTAGGAATTGAATCCAAGGGTGGGATTCTACATCTGAGCTCTACCCCACAACCCTATTTTATTTTTTATTTGGAGACAGGGTCTTGCCGACCTTGAACCTGCACTCCTCCTGCCTGACTCAGCCTCCCAAGTACTGTCATTATAGGTATGCACCATGATGCCCAGCTGTAGACTTTTCTGAAAGTCAACATGAAAATAGTTGTGATCCATAATTGGTTATACACTTTTATTGCCAGAAGAGTTCTCACACAAATTCCATTTTGACAATCAAAATAAATTTTTTGGAAACTAAGTTTCTGATTGTGTTAGAATCAGAAACTAAGTTTCTGATTTTGCCTCAGTAGAGGACTGCTATTAACTTGTATTGATTAAAGTTGTTAGTTACAATGAAAGTCTCCTCTAACCAGTTTAAGCCAAAAAAGATTTTTTTGTGTGTGTCTACACCCCCAGCCCTATTTTTATTCTTTATTTTGAAACAGGGTCTCAATAAGTTGTGGAGGGCCTCACTAAGTAGGTGAGACTGGCTGCAAACTTACAATCCTCCTGTCTCAGCCTCCCAGGTACTGGAATTACAGGCATGAGCCACCATGCCTGGCTCAAAAATGAATTTCTTATGGGATAGTGAGTCATTCATAGGGAAACCTAGGAGGGTCCAACAGAAGGAATCATCATTCCTCATAGCCAGGGACAGGGCACAGCAACACCGTTGGGTCTCTCCTGCTAATCCATGAAACGATCACAGCTCAGCACCTAGGAAATTTAGGGCAGATGCCACAAATTGCCACTACCAATCCTGAGGATTCAAAAGTCTTATTGTGCCATGCATTCCAGGTGGACAGTGGCCTCCAGCCTCAGGCTATAGAGCATGAGGCACACACATTGATTGGCGACCGTAAGCCACCTCTCACAATCCTGCACAAGGAAATCCGGGGCTGTGAATTGTCTAGATTCTACTTTGGGAAGGAGCATACTGAATAGGTGGAAATTGATCGATATGTGGTGAAGGTTTTCCAATGTGTGGCCAGCTGCCAAAATGACAGGTATCCACCACAGACTGGGAAATAAGAAAACTATCTAAATGAACAAGAGGAACACCATTGATGGCAGGGCATTAAGCAGCATTAGGCATTTAAACAGAAGAAGGTACAAGCAACTTTCCCCTCGGCCTAGAGGGGAGAAATTCTACAAAAGCAGTGTTCAGAGAAATACTTTTGTGATCTGAGTCCCATTCTGCCATAAGTAGCTCTGTTAAGTTTGGCAGCACTGGTCTCCTTTCAGGGGCTTACTTTTCTCTCCATAATTCATGTAAGCCAGGGGCTGGATCAGTTCTGATACTCAGTGAGATGACTCTGCCTGTTAGGTAGGAAAGCATTTTTATTTTAATATATATTAAATATTTTATTATATATTAAATATTTTATTATATATTATATGTATATTATTAAATATTTATTTCATTATATTTTAATATATACCATATAATATATTATATATAATATACATATTATATATATGTATATATATTGCTGGGGATTGAACCCAGTAGCATTCTACCTCTGAGCTTCACCCCCAGCCCTATTTTACTTTTTATTTTGAAACAGAGTCTCACTATGTTTTGGAGGGCCTCACTAAGTTGCTGAGGCTGGTAGTGAGCCCGCGATCCTCCTGTCTCAGCCTCCTAAATATTGAAATTACAAGCATGTGCCACCAGGCCTGGCTTTGTGACTATATTTTAATGTGCTTATAAAAAACAAAGTATCACATCAAACTTATAATCCCATTAATGTTTTTGCTTATGACAAGGCTAAATTATAGGTTAAAAAGGTAAATATCTATTTTAAATTATGTAAATACATTATAATTATAGAAAATTAAAAATACTATAGATAATGAGAATTAGTAATTCTCATATTTTAATGTGATAATGAATCAGTGGGGTTTTTAGTAAAATGATGAAGTTTGAAATGATGCTGAGATTCTGCTTTTCTAAGAAATTCCCAGTTGATGCTGATGCTGTTGGCCTGGCAACTGTGCCATGAGTAGCAGGAGCTGAACTGTGCAGAATACCAGAAGTTTAGACCACCTGTACCTTAGATTATCACCTAAGTACCAACTGGAGAATCTGCTCAAAATGCATATTCTCCGGTTTCAAGCCAATAAATTTTGATCTACCGGGGTGGAGCAAGTCCCAGGATTTCATATATCTAATAGGCACCCCCAGGTGTTTCAGGAGCAGATGATCTGAAAACCACATTAAGTAAAAGCATGACCCTCTGGGACTGTGATAGCTGCAGGACCTCAGAAGCGGCAACACCCCCCTTTCATCTCCAAGAAAGGTAGCCTCTTTCTACCTGTCCTGCAACATGAAAACCTTTGGAAAATTTATTTCATAATCATATGATTGCTCATATGGAGTCTCCAGGAGCACAGAAACACTTGCTGCATTGAGGAAGATGCAGCTGGCTACCCTGGGGCTTATCCCTCAGTGGGTGTGGCTCAAATAAGTCACCCCATGCTGTTGTTAAAGGAAAAATAAATGTTGGTGAAAACTAGAGGAGCTGAGGTTTTCTTTAAAAAGAATGCTAACGATTAACACACATACACACACAAAGTACTTTCAAGCTATATTTTTATCAAGAAGAATTATGGCAGGGTTTTCTCAGGGAATTATAAAATATTAAGAGTTGGAATGCCTTTAGCTTTAATTACTTACTTCACCAGCTTTATTTCACAGAAATAAAAGTAAGATGAAAAGTAAACCAGGTAGCTGTGAGAAACACCTGGTAAGGAGCTCAGAGGGACCCACTGCTCTGCGTAATGGGGTGTGGGGTTCAAGGGCTACAGCGGCTTCTGTGCTTTGGCTCTGTAAGGCCCGGTGACCAGCAGGTCTGTGGGGCGGAAGGCGGCTGCAGCGCCGGGTCATTACTCAGCTTCCCCAGCTAGACTGAGCTTGTTCCTCACACACTGGCCACCGCCGCCTCTCCCATTCACTCCCACCCCACTCGGGGCTTAGAGTCTCTATCATGGTTGGTTTATGGCTTTGGGAAAAGTTGGTTTTCCATGTTTCTTTTAAAACTTAACAACTCTTCTTTAACTCCCTCGCTCATTTTATATTTACTAGTTGGCTTTCTTCTCTCAGAAAGAATGTTTCCTTTCCCTTATTATTTACGTATGCACAGTAAGAGAGACTCATGAATTCATATCGTATTCAGTGGCTTCAAGTCTATTCTTATTTGAGATTTGTAATTAAAAAATGTATAATGTGCAACAATTCAGTAGAATTTCAATTCTCTTAAACTACTTTAAAAAAATCATGCAGTTTTAAATGTGCTTCAGAATTCCTAGTTTGGATCATTATTCATTTCGTAGTTTCGAAGGAGATGATTAGGGGACTGTAGGTGCCAAGAGCCACCCACCCGCCCTTGCTCCCTCATTTTGTTAGTCAGGGCTGACAGCGCTGGGAGGGGCGGGCCTGTCGTCAGCCGGCCGGTGCAGTGCACTAGACACCCGGCCCGCATCATAGGTTACGTGGTGGTTAGCCAGCCCCGCAATGTCATGCTCCTGACGCTCAAGGGGAGCAGGGGCCGCCCTCCAGACGGGTCCAGCTCCCGGGGCGGGCCGCCGGGCAGGGGGCGGAGACAGTCTGCGTCGCCCTCTCGGGTCCCGCCCTGACGCGTCACACTCTGCGGGCTCCGCTGGGCTTCCAGCAGAAACCGCGGGGGCCGAGCCCAGCCAGGAATGCAAACATCCGGAAAACCCAGCTGAGGTCTCCCGGGCCGGGATCGCGCGCAGCGTGAGTACTGATTTCGGCTGCTTTGCTCGGCTCCCAGGCACCCGCGGCTTCCTGGCGGGGCAGTCGCGGCGGCCGCCTAGGCGCCCGGGGCCCTTCGCGTCGCGTCCGGGGCCTGGACCCTGCAGCTGACTCTCGTGGCTGGGACGTTCGCTGTGACTGCTTGTCTTGACCCGGAAGATACAGTCCTTTCCGGACGGGTTCCAAGTTAGTGTTTCTTGACGACCCCTTCTCCCTGTCCAGAACAGTTACTAACCTTTCAGCTGGGAATGTATCCGGTGACGGGACACGAAGGGTTACAAAACAAGGGATTTGTGTGACTTGAGTCAAATGCTGAAAGAAGAAACGCAGCAGCTCTGTGGATTTGGCTTGCTGTTTTGGTCTCTAGGGTTAGACCCCGTCCTTTCCCTCGGCCCTGCCCCACCCTTCCCCTCCCCCACCGGGATGACCTCGGTTTTAGAGAATGAGCTCACGGTGTCTGACCTTTCTGCATACCTGACCCATGCTGGGTGTGGCGTGGCAAGTGCATGACATGTTTCGGGTTCTATTTCCCTGAACACAACCTGAGACTTGTAGGATAACATCGCTGGTACTTTGTATCTCTTTCAAGAATACAAAGTGTTTTTAGAGATTTAATGATCTCTTCCTTGGAGTTAGGCCCCTGGATTCTCCAGAATGGGTAAGAGGCAAGTTCACTGTTCCCATTTTACAGTTTGAGACAATGAGGCAGAATTTAGGCAGCTTCCCCAAGGGGTGGGACTTTGGACCTCTGACTTGTCTTCAAGAATCCACCACTAATGCATCAGAGTGACAGGGATGCTTAGTCAGTGACGCTGGAAAGTTTTTGCTGCTTCAGATGTTTTCTAGAGGAAAATCTCTGCATTGCTGGGAAGATGAACAAGGAATGGCATGGGCTGTTCAAAGGGGGAGAGTTCATTTTCTAAGGAGTAACTGTCAAGAGCCTTTTCCTCATATTGTGCGTGGAATCATGAATATCACTTTTTTTTCGGTACTGGAGATTGAACTCAGAGGCATTCTACCTCCGAACTATACCCGCAGCCCTATTTTTTATTCTTTATTTTGAAACAAGGTCTCACTAAGTTGCGGAGTGCCTCAATAGGTTGCTGAGGCTGGCCAGGAACCCGGATCCTCCGGTCTCAGCCTCCCAAATGCTGGGATTACAAATGTAAGCCACCATGCCCGGCTCATGAATATCACTTTTGCCCACCAATTTTTCTGTATCTGGAAGGAATATCAAGTTGCTGGGGATGTGGTGGGAATGCTACTTGGATGCCAGGAGTCATAAAGGATTAAAATGAAGTAGTGAAATTTAGCAAAATCATGCTGAACTTGGAAAGGCCTCATCTGTAGACTGATGAAGTATAAATGGGTGGCCAGGAGCAGGGAGGCTGAAGAAGGGACCCTGTGTGTGCAGCAAGGACTCTTGGTGTCTGTTAGAAACAAGCGTGCTTTGCAAACTGCAAGACAGTATTAAGGAAGCAGCACATTCAAGTGTAAGTGTTGTGTGTGGTGCTGTTCCTATGCTTTGAGAAGATTCCCAATGCCCAGAAGGACTTGGTCACATAGAGTTAGTGGTGAATCTCAGTCCCTTGGTCCTTCTTTGGGAGAAGTGGCTTATTTTAATGTCTCTCCCACAATGAAAGTTTAAAAGGTATCACATGCAATAATAATTTGGAAGAATGAAACCAAAAAGGAAAGAAAGCTATCAGAAAAACTTGAGTAATTTGAACTAAGTTCTTAAACCTGGCCTAGTCCTTATGCTCTCATGGTCTTTAGTGACAGTCATCTGGTTAAGTCATTACAACTTCTTAGTGGGGACTGTCGTACTCAAATGTGAACTATTGAATTAGTCTTGTTTAAACAACAACAACAACAAATTTACCACCTATATTCTTGTATGCTCATATATATCATCTCTGTCATTGTACCTTACAGTTCCCTCCATTTGGAGATCATACATATCTGAAATGTATTTTTTTTTTTGGCGGTACTGGGGATTGAACTCAGGGGCATTCTACCTCTGAGCTATACCCCCAACCCTATTTTTTATTCTTTATTTTGAAACCGAGTCTCACTAAGTTGCGGAGTGCCTCATTAGGTAGCTGAGGCTGGCCGCGAACCCGGATCATCTGGTCTCAGCCTCCCGAATGCTGGGATTACAAGCATGCGCCACCACGCCTGGCTCTGAAATGTATGTTTTTGCATCAGTATGTCTGACTTTCATAAGAGGAACACATTTTATCCTATAGTTTTTCTGATATATTAGATTAATAATCTAAATACTAGATAAGTAAAAAAGCTTTTTACAAACATTGCATTTTGTTTGTCTCTGAAAAATGCTCCAAGTTAAAATGTCATCTACCCAGTGTTTCTCAGCAGGCATACTTTTGGCATTTTGGGTGCCAATTCTGAATTGTCCTATTACTTCCAATTTTTAAGGGCACTTCACAACATCATCTCAAGACTTGATGGCCTCATTTATTTGGACATTTATTTGGGTGGAAACCATGTGTAATCAATCATACTAAGTAGCAAAGTGACATTGATTGACCCATGTCCTTTAGTACTCTATTGTCTATACTGAGCTATGAAAAGTTATTTCCAAGTGACTGTACTAGGTTCCAGTAAAAAATAGACCAGCATATTCTGTATTATAACAGAGTATTCATAATTATAGCCACTCTTACTGAAAAATACTTTGTTTTGGCATACGCTGAGCACTTGACATGAATATCACTTAACATGTGATAATATGGCTATTAAATAGATACTCTGATTATGCCCATTTTACAGATTAGAAAAATAAGATCCACCACCCTGTATTGTTTCTCAGGGTATATTTAATAGCTCTCTATGAAATGCTTTTCAAAAAGTGAGCTTTAGTGCATGAAAAATTATCACATACTAAAGTCTCATTTGACTACAGTTACTTTGGCTTCAGAATGCAGATTTTTACCATACCACAAGCCTTCTGAAGTCAGAATCCCCATCTTTGTATTACCTTAGTATCTATCATGATACCTTCCATGTAGCAGTTGCTCAACAAATATGCATTGGATTGCAAAAATAGATGAGTTTTGTCTTAACACAAATAGAGCCCCAAAATAGTGTTTCATTAAGATAAAGATTTGTCCTGGATAGATATAATGGTAAAATATTTATTTTTATTGTCTAGGATTTGCAAATTGTTTTTAAACTCAGTATGTTTGTCCTTTGGCTAAACAGTAAAGAGTATAATAAAAAATTATAAGTAAGGAACCCTTTTTGTTTTCTTTCCTCCCCCTTTCCCTTGAGCTTCTACAATGGGCAAGATATGATGCTAGGCATGTAGAAGTATGGTCCATGTAACAACTATGAAGAGACAATATGAGGTCAGGCATGGTAATGCATACCTGTAATCCCACTAGTTGGAAGTCTGAAACAGGAGGATCACAGGTTCGAAAACAGCCTCAGCAATAGCAATGTTGTGAGACTCTCAGCAACATAGTGAGACCCTGTTTCAAAACAAAAATAAGTAAATAAAATGGGCTGGGGGTATAGTCAGAGGTAGAATGCCCCACTGTTCAATCCCTAGTACAGAGAGAGAGTGAGAGTGAGAGTGAGAGTGAGAGAGAGAGAGAGAGAGAGAGAGAGAGAGAGAGAGAGGCATAAGTAGCATCACTATCAAGGTGCTATAAAAGCAAAATAGAAAGTGAGGGAAAGGGTATAAGGTAAAGCTTGAGGTCTGCTGTTCTGGGCATAAACACTAGGAATATGAGTCCTAAAAAGAGATCTGCTACCAGGAAATCAATCCAAAGCAGAAGGTGACAATAGCCACAGACCAGATGGTAAGGACTAAGATGTTACTCCGGTTAGGCACAGTTGGTGGGAAGCAGAACTGCTAAGTCTGAGACTCAATTCTAAGCACTGCATGCCTCACTCACCATGCTCTTACTGCCTTCCACCTGGACTTTCCCCTTACTAGTTGAGACACTTCAGTTTCCCCACATACACTAATAGATATGCTGGGTTTTTTTAAAGATGGATTGTTCTAATTCTCGAATCCTCTGATGAGATGTTCTTGACAACCTTCCTTGGTCCATCAGGTGTCAGGCATTCCAGAGTTTTCCATTTTGTCCTGGGGCTCTGTAGAGTTTATATAGAGACCTCATAGCAGCCCAAACAAGTTTTTAGGGTTACTAGTTCCTGCCGTTCACCTTCCTGTTTCTTTCTTCACCACCCATGCCACGGTGTGAAAGAGGATAGACAAGCTTACCAACAGGACAGCCTGCCCTGGAATTCTATACCTTTCTTATCTCTGATGACACATTTGTCTCCATCTAGTTTCTGATGTCATATTTGGCAGCTGCCACCTGATTGATACGGAGAATCTCATGCCTGTTTTAAGTATCTTTTGTCATATCTCTGGTTCCTCTCAGAGGAGTGGGTAGCACATGTTGCTTACACGGTTACTTGGTCTACTGTTGGCAGTTGTATGTTTTTCTACAGATATCTTTTCAGTACTCCTTAAATGTTAAAAAGCTAACATGTACTTTAATTGGGGAGGAATTCTTACCTGATAGAAAGGATTCAGGTCACTTTTGAGCTTATCAAGTTGACTTCTTATAATTTTCCTAAGTTCTATAGGCTGCATGGCCAGTACATATCGGTGATTGTAGGAAGGTGTGGGTGGATGGTGATGGTAGCATTGCTTAGAGTCTCACCGGTGAGACTTGCTGATGGGCAACTGAAGAATAATGGATGGAGTTCTGATCCAAGCAGGGCTTCCTTAATTACAGAGAGCTGTACTTTAGCCATTGGAGATTCCTTGGAAAAGAAAAGGGTCTTGTCTTCAGTCAGAGTCTGCAGACCTGTAAGTGATTCTAGAACAGCTCCCCCACCATCCTGGTGCTCTCCCAGTCTTGTCCTGGGAATGTGCTGCAACTTCTTAGAATTCTCTAAGACAGTGCTTCATGATGTGTGGTCTAGACAGCATCTGCATCAAATTTACCTGGAATGCTCCATTAAAAATAGAGATTTCTCACTCACCAGGCATTGTGGTTCATGCCTGTAATCCTAATACCTGGGAGCTGAAACAGGAGGATCACAGGTTTGAGGCCAGCCTCAGCAACTTGAGAAGGCACTGTTTTGAAATAAAAAATAAAAATAAAAAGGGTAGGGGGTGTGCCTTAGTGGTAAAATGCCCTTGGGTTCAATACCCAGTATAAGTAAATAAATAGGAAGAAAAAAGAAGGAAGGAAGGAAAGAATGAAAGAGAGAGAGAGAAAGTTGGACTAGAAGAAGACAATCTGTAAAGTAGTCTTCTGGCCTTAGTAGTGTGATAAAATCTTGGTAAGAGCTTTAGTCATCTGTAGGATCTCAGACTTATGAATCACACTGAAGGTCTCCTGTGAATTGAACTGATTGATATTTAGAGCCTGAGCAAGGACCTGGACTATTCCTGTTTCATTAACAGTTGAAATAAAGAATAAGGATCCCTTCATATACAAGCATGCTCTCTCAACTCTGTCCTGGACTGAGATCCCCTCATACAAATGACTTAAATACCAAAGACCTAGATCAAACTCCATTGCTGTGGCTAGTAACCATCAGAATCTCTTATTATCAATATTCTCATGCTAGCAATGTGTCTAAGACAGTGCTTCACGAGCTTAGAAATGCATCTTTTTATAATGCTCTATTTACAAAGATTCAGACACCTGGACTGCAGCAGGAAAATGAAACTTTTGGCCAGAATTTTTGTTTTTCAGCATTCTTAACCTTTCATATTTCATATTTCTTATCTCTTCATTTTTCTGCGCTCTATTCTGAGTAATGTCCTTAGATCATCTTCTGATCACTTAAATCTCTATTCAGATACATGTAACTTATACTTTCATCTGTTTGTGATGTGGGGTTTTTGTTCTTTCCTTTTTCTCTGAAATTTAAGACATATTTAAAGTCTAGCAGGGCATGGTGATGCACTCCTGTAATCCCAGTACTTGGAAGGCTGAGACAGGAGGTATCGTCCCCCGAGCTGGACCCTTGCCCGCAAGGGCCCGAAGAGACGACAAACACACAGGAATGGTGCAAGCTTCTTTATTCTTCTCTCTCTCTCTCTCTCTTCTCTTACTCCCTCCCTATTCTCTTACTCCTTCTCCTCACAGAGACCCCTTCTCCTTTCGTCAGGTACGGGAGGAACCTAAAGGGGAAAACCAGTGAGCCTATCAGGGAGTATTCACTCAGGCAACTTCAGTAACACTCCCTCCTATTGGGCATGCACTGTCCACGCTCTCACGTGCTGGCGCATGCGCTCTGACGTGGCACAGCCCTAGGATGTTACCACGTGCAGCTGCTCCTGGCACTCTGCCAGGCGCCGTCTTGAGGTCTCTCCGGACCCGCTGGGCTAAGACCCCAACAAGGAGGGTCATAGGTTTGAGGACAGCCTCAGCAAGTAGTGAGACTCTGATCAACCTAGCGAAACCCTGTTTCAAAATAAATAAAATTGGGCTAGGGTGTAGCCCAGAGGTAGAATGCCCCTGAGTTCAATCCCTAGCACCACAATAAATAATAAATAGTCTACTTCAGATTTATTTTATTATCTTTAATTCCTGAAGACCACCTTCTCCCATATTTATACCTGCTGATTCTACTTTTATTTAATTAAAAAAAATTAAAACTTTGTCTTAATTCTTTATTTGCTTTTAAAAATATATGTTTATTGGTGCATTGTAATCTCACATTGTAATGAAGGTCAGAGTGATAGGGACAAGGATGCAAACAGTACTTGCTGAGCTTCCCTTTGGCTTTGTGTGTTCTACTTTCTGATGAAGTTGAAACATGTGGCTTGAGACTCATCTTCAGGGAAGACTGTTTCTGTGAGAGTTCCTTTTCTCCTGTGTTGTAGACCCATCTCTACCAGATGGTTTTTGACAGGTGTCTACCTGGGATCATTCTGACTTCATCAGATACCTAAGCCTGGAGCATCTACTCCACAGTGATAGAGTGAATTTGGATTCTGAATGCAACAATGGCATAGGTTTTGAATTCCTCTTTCTCATAGTATGTTTTAAACTCTTGGCTTCAGCCAGAAAGAAGTCTCCCTTGCCATTATAGCCCTGAGCAAGTGGGTACTTTTCAGGGTTATGTTTGTGGATGATCAGTTCTCTGTGGCTCCCAACTTTATGCCAATAACTCAACATGATACCTGCAGCCTGGATTCCTCTCTCACTAGGGAAGTCAGTTCCCACTTCCCAGATATTACATGTTTCTGATATCCCTGTGAGCCATTCATCTTCAACCCTTGGACAGCTACTGTGCTAATTAGTTTCATCCATAAATTGAATTTATGGATGGAACTGGAAAACAATTTCATTTATGGATGGAACTGGAAAACATTATGCTAAGTGAGATTAGTCAGTCACAAAAAGTAAAAAATCAGATGTTCTCCCTGATATGCAGAAGCTAGGGAGAAAGTGGGTCATAGAAGGGAGTCTAGACAAAAAAGGAGAAATCTTAGATGAGCAAAGAAGGTGACTTAACTGAAGGTAATTGGAGGATGGGGAGAGAGAAACATCCTAATGCACATGATGTACATTCACAAGCATATCAAAGTCAGTCACTAAACCAAGAATGAGAAGGAGGGAGTGAGAGGGAATGGGGCTAGAATTGGGGAAGGGTTAAATGAGTGCTGTGTGCATGTATGCCTCTACCAGCCTGTACCTCACAAAGATGTATGATTACAATGCACCAATTTAAAAAAAAAGATTTGCACAATTTGCAACAAGGTAAAGAGGTATTATGACACTTTCACAAATTAGAAGACAGAGGCCCGGAGAGTTTAAATAGCTTAACCCTGGATCACACAGACAGCAAGATTCTGTTTAATTCTAATGTGACTTTCTGTAGCTTGACCTTATGAAATCCTTTATTTAGTAGGTTAAAACTAAGAGGGGAATTTGTATCTAGATTCAAATAAGCACTAGCCATCAGCATCATGCTCTCTACTGCTTTTCTCAATGTGTTAATACTGTTGACATTTTCTAATAGACCAGGTTTCTCTGAGAGTATTGCACACTGATTGGAATTAGCAGATAGTAATTTATCTGATAGTTTCTTCAGATAATTTACTTAGTAGAGAAGAAATAAAATTAGCCATCTTTGAATATGGTGAAAATTTTAATGATAGATTTAAATAGTATGTAACTGAAAACTTCCTTGTTGTATAGGAAATAGAACTTTTGCTTAAATTGAAAGATAATCAAAATGTTCATGGTTTTGCATCAATTTCAAATCAACTATACTATATTTATTTTTCTATTCCATTGAATTTTAATTGAGGGCATGGGGGAGTTGGATGTAATGCAAAGGAAGCACCATTATAAGAAACAGGCACAGAGCAGTTAAGGACTTTGCTCAACGTCACACAGTTGGTAGCAGAGCTGGAATTCAAATACAAGTGGCCTAGATTCAGAGCCATTCTCTTAACTACTACAGATCCTTCCTCTTTAGTATTTGTAAAGGTTTAACTTGTTGTCAATCTATGAATTTCCACAATGGCATTTAATTTTCTTTTCCATTTTAATTTTGGTTATTTGAAAATCAGCTTGGATCAGAGTACCTTGCTATAATTCCTACCATTAAGCTTTCTTATTAAGAACACACTTCTGCTGAGCATGGTGGTGCACAGCTAGACTCCCAAAAAGTGGGAAGGCTAAGGCAGGAAGATCACAAGTTCAAGGCCAGCCTGGGCAATTTAGCGAGACCCTGTCTCAAAATAAAACATAAAAAGGGCTAGGGATATAGTCCAGTGGTAGAATGCCCGTGGATTCTATCTCAATACTGCAAATAAATAAATAAAGTTTTAAAAAGAACATGCATTGTGAAAAACATATGCAAGAAGAGTTACGTTCCAGGTTCATTTCTCAGCCTTCACACAATTGTATCTATCTCAGCATTCCTTCATAAATGTCTTCATTTCTTGTTAGAGACATTTTTGAGCCTGTCATTCCCATGGAGATTGAAACTGGCAGTTGGTTTTATAGTATGAGGACCCATTTAAATCCCCGTGTTTCTTTCACCCTCTGTTAAATGTACACCTAAGGAATGTACATACCGTGGAAGCCAAGTTGAAATGCTTCTGAAATGCTTGTTCAGTAAAACTCAGAATTCTTCATTCTTATATAATAACCAGAACATCAATAACTATGTATGACTTAAAAGGGCTCATAATCTCTTAGGATTTATACAGATCTGTGCTCTTGTTACAAAGATTCCTTTTTCTTATTTGACTGGAACTTGGACCTAAACCAACTATGTCAAGTCAAAAGAAAATGCCATAGTGGAGAATGCTACATTTCCTTCTTTGAGAAAGATAAGCAAGATCAGTGCGTACCTTCTCAAAGCAGGGGTCATCACAGTACTGCTCTGCTGATAAGAGTCTGCCTGACTCACAGGCTAAAGTAAATCCTTGTTCTACAAGCCCTCTCTAGGGGAGGGACCAGAAGAAGAAAGTAGGCTGTCTTTTCCAGATCACCTTTTTATCTTGAACAGCCAAAGGTCAAACATAGTTGGAATTATTTCATGCCTCAAGAAAGGCAACCAGGATTCCTGAAAGTATTGGCAGAACTTCAGGGGAGGGAACTGGGGGAGGTTTTTCCCTTTTTAATGACTATTAGGGTCGTGTGGTTTGCTCTTCTTGCCTACAAAGTCATCATTATGATCTCAGGGAAACAAGTACTTGAAAACTAGAGTTTGCAAAACAGAGTGATGCAGTTGCATTATAGAAATGAAAGCTTGACTTCGTGACCTCTGTGGCTATATCTAAGCATTCCAGGCAGCCCAGTGTCAGAGCTCACCATCAGACACACACAGGGTGTGACCAGAAGTTCCACAGCCTTCCTAGCTTGGGTTTAGTTCCCAGATCAGCTGTGGCTATTGTCTCAGTTGCCAGGCAACACTTGGATGTTTATTTTGAGCTCAGCCCACTTATCTGCCCACTGGTTGCATCAGAGGACAAAGTTTCATGTGTACTCCACTTCCCAGGGCAAGTTGAGTTTAGACCCTCTTATTTTGATCTTAAATCTGTGTGCCCCTTTTAATGTATTTCATGAAGGCACAGCATATTCAGATAGGCTGTTATCATCTGCAAGTTTCCCTAGGTGATGTTGCAAATGTCCCATTCCATAGAATTCTATCTGTTGCACTTTGGACTGAGTATCTCCAGCATTCTCCTATCTCCAAGTCTTGCTCAAACTTCTTTGCTCACCCTGGAATGCCTACCCCATTCCAACATCCGTCTGCATTTTCTGTAAAATCCAAATACTTTATTTTTGAAATGTAGAAAATTGACTTGTTACAGCAAGAAGCTCATGGGCATTATTGTCATGTTTATGTTCAGATCCAAGCTTCACTACTTCTTAGCCATGTGATCTTACATAAATTGCATAACTTCTCCAAGCCTCCGCTTTCTCACTTATTAAATGCACACAATAATCTTTACCTACCAGGATTTTGTAAAGATATGTTGAAATCAGGTGTGTAAAGCACTTGTCTCAATTCCTGACACATGGATGATTCTATACGTCTTCACCTCCCTATTGGTCATAATAAATACTCAATAAATAATCCCAACCTCCTTTATGAAGACTCTCCTAACCATCTTCTAAACCCACACATCAGAAACACAGTCTCCCTTCTCATCACCTGTAATATCAAATTGTATTTTAGATGTTATCATATGCCGTGTTCTGAGGTAGAAGTTGGCACCCTAAGTAGGTCTGCTAGCATGGTGCCATGTTCTTCCTGAAAGAAATGACTCGACTTCATCCGTAGATGATCTATTATTTATCTCTCATCACGACTGCAGTTTCTGTTACAAATGACACAGTATTTTTGTTAGATGACTGTATGGCAGGTCTCTTTAAAGCACCAGTATCATGTTTAATAATTAAAGGCACTACAAGGATGTACGTCATGGAGCTGCAGCATGGCACACAATAGACAAACTTTGCATTTCAGAAACTAAAAAAAAAATAAAATGTGAATAATCCATGTAACGAAACATGTAAACCTGTATTCATTTCATCCATAAGTATTTGCAAAGAATGTCAGTGCTTTCCTTAGAAAAGTCCCTTACCAGCTGCCTATTGTTTGTTGCAGGTGTCTTAACAGGAAGCAGCTCAGGGATTTTTTTGTGCATGTGTGTACTTTTTTAACTTGTACAATTCTGTATTTGATGCACATGATAAGATGCTTAAAAAAACGTTACCCTGACCAGCTTTTTTTTTTTTTTTTTTTTTTTTTGCGGTTCTGGGGATTGAACTCAGTGGCATTCTACCTCCAAGCTAACCCCCAGCCCTATTTTTTTTTTAATTCTTTATTTTGAAACCGAGTCTCACTAAGTTGCGGAGTGCCTCACTAGGTAGCTGAGGCTGGCCTCGAACCCGGATCCTCCGGTCTCAGCCTCCCGAATGCTGGGATTACAAGCATGCGCCACCATGCCCGGCTCCCTGACCAGCTTTCTTACCTGTGCTAAAGATAAAATTTCTGATGATCAAGTAATAAAACTCACAAAATGCTGAATTTGGGCCATCAGATGCTACTCTTGTGTCTATTCATGCATACATTCATACATCTATTTAACACATACATTTTAAGTAACTACTCAGTGGCGGACTCTAGGGGTAGGGACATATAACAATTGAGATGGGTCTGGCCCTGCCCTCCTGGAATCCACATTCTGCTCTATTCATATATTTTGTGAGGAAACAATTTTATTTTACCCTCCATGATTTCTTTTGTTATTTGAGATGTGTTATTAAATAAGAACTTGGTCATGGTTCAGAAACAAGTTGTTTTTCTTTTGTATATCTAGTAGAGTTAATTTTAAGAGTTAAAATCAGTTACTGATTTTTAAAATTGTCTTAACTTACGAAATGTTTAATATTTATTTCATGTTTTTCCCAAAGTGCCCTAAGATTTGGCATCTAACTTAACTCTCACATTATTAACTTCTCTAACACTTTTTCCTGACAACATTTTATTTTTTTTTTAGTTTCTGAAATGCAAATCAAAATACATTTTTGTTATATGTCACTTTAATAGGCTTGATGTTCTTTTCAATACAAGATGAATCAATATAGGTACTTAACATTTTTCTTTTTAAAATATACTACATGTTTTGGAGGAAAATGGTTTATCAAAAAGATGGGCAAACATATGGGCACATAGGCTATTGTTCTTCATTATTTTAGAGCATACTCCAACTTAAGGTTTGGTCCACTAAAAAATGTGAGTATTGCTCCTATAACAAAAATAAATTAAAACTCATAGTTGAAAAAGCAGAAACATGTGGCATTGGCTTCTGAGCAAGCTTAAAAACAAATTAGGGTATGATTCAACTACACACAGGAACATACAGAGCCCACCAAGAAACATCTGGCAGAGCACCTGGCCTGTTACTACCAATAATTTTGCTTCAGAAGGGGAGAGACGGTGCATAAGAGGGTGCTGAAGACAGCAGCTACAGTCACTTACTCCAAATCAATCAAAATCTAACATAGAATAACAATGAAAAGCAAGTTGTAAGCTTAGAACAATTACATCAGCAGGGACAATACATCCTGTTTATAAGATTTTGAAGGTGAGGAGACTTCATCATTAATTCATGATGCCTTGTGTACAAGTGCATTAGTTTACAGGACACTGGCAACAACAAAACACAAAAGAATAAATCAGCCTGGGATGGAGGCACATGCCTGTAATTCCTGTACTTGGGAGGCTGAGACAAGATGCTCGCTGGTTTGAGGCCAGCCTCAACACATTAGCAAGGACCTCAGCAACTTAGACCCTGATTCAAAATAAAAAATTAAATAGGGCTGGGATTGTAGCTTAGAGGTAGAATGCCTTTGGGTTCAATCCCTAGTTCCCCACCCTCTTCTCCAAAGAATAAATCAAAGCAGCTCAACCTTGAACCATTCTCTTGAGTAATAAAATCAGGCCAACTTTGGCCACCTGTGAAGATGGCTTTTCTTCTTTATTCTCAATGTTAATTCTTGTTCCTTGGACACTGGCAGTTTTGCTTCTTCTGCTTTCTCCTCATCACGGCCTCAGGCAGAGGAGTGTTACCTTCAGTGTCTTGGATATTTGTGGGTGCTTTGTGGTACATCTTCAGTACCCTGGGCTGCTTGTCAGGTATGTTGCTGTGGCCTCCTAATCACCCTCAGCATCTGCATGGGGGGTGGGAGGGAACAAGGCCCAGAAACTATTAGAAGGACCCTGATGTAATCCAGGTGATGTGATAGGTGACTAGATCAGGAGTGGGTGTGGCAGTGAAAGTGAAAAGAACGAAATGGTGAAGAGAACTAGGGCCAGCATCGCTCCACAAAGTAGGTGACTCAGGGCCCCGTGAGTTCCCTACAGCAACTCCAGAGCCAGGTGGTATCCTTCCCGTTTTATAGGTGAGCGATGGGGGCTCCAAGAAGTTAGTAAATTTGGATGAATAAGTGATAATGCAGGAACATGAGCCTGGATCTTTCTCAGTTCCCTTCTTTTCAGGTAGTCTGGTGATGAAACAGGATGGTTGATAAGATAGAAAAAATTGCCCACACAATAAAAGCTACTTAGAGTTATGGGGAGAAATCAATGTTCTGAGAGAGCAGTAATATACAAGAAAAGACAGGGTGCCTGAAAAGCTCGTGGCTGAATATTAAAGGACACAGAGAAGCGTGGAGTAGGTGGAAGAAGGTTCCAGAAGGAAACGGGTCAGAGACAGGCATGGGGAGAGAACCTGGGGCTCCTAGTGCACCTCAGTCAATGAGAAGATAGTGATTCACAGTGAAACTGCTGATGGATTATCAGATGGAAAAGGAGAGTACATCATGCAGCCTGATGATCTTAGTAACACTCAACAAACAAAGGCAGATCCAGGTGCATGAGGAGTGATCAGTGAGCCAGTGGGAGGACGTGGAATGCCACCAGCGACGGCGTGGGGAGAGGAAGCTGTCTGGCTTGAGGAAAAAGAAATGTGAGGCATCGGATGCCCCACTCTGTGTGTGCAAGACGTTCTCATCTGAGCCAGCTGGGGAGCAG
>PVLC010010188.1:0-51340 GCA_004027655.1 Graphiurus murinus | reverse complement strand
ATAAAATCTAGGGGGCATTCTATTTCTGAGCTACAGCCCAGCCCTTTTTAATGTTTTATTTTGAAACAGGGTCTTGCTAAGTTACTAAGGCTGGCCTCAAACCTGTGACACTTCTTTTTTTTTTTTTTTTTTTTTTTTTTGGCGGTACTGGGGATTAAACTCAGGGGCATTCTACCTCCGAGCTATACCCCCAGCCCTATTTTTTATTCTTTATTTTGAAACCGAGTCTCACTAAGTTGCGGAGTGCCTCACTAGGTACCTGAGGCTGGCCGCGAACCCGGATCCTCCGGTCTCAGCCTCCCGAATGCTGGGATTACAAGCGTGCGCCACCACGCCCGGCTCCTGTGACACTTCTATCTTAGCCTCCCAAGTACTGGGATCACAGGTATGTGCCACCATGCTGGCTTGCTGATTTTTTTTTTTTTTCTCATTGTGGTAAAATACATAGCATAAAATATACCATTTTAACCAGTTCTTTTTTGTGTGTGTGGTACTGGGGATGGAACCCAGGTGCCTTCTATCTCCAGGCTATACCTTCAGCCTGATTTTATTTCTTATTTGGAAACAAGGTCTCAATAGGATGATGAGAGTCTTACTACTTGCTGAGACTGTCCTCGAACCTGTGATCCTCCTGTCTCAGCCTGCCAAGTACTGGGATTACAGGCATGCACCACCATGCCTGGCCATTTAAACTAGTTCTGTAGCACTAAGTTTATTTGCATTGTTATGAAACCATCTCCCCACTTTCTCATTTTCTCAAACTGAAACTGTCCCCACTCAACACTGTGTCCCCATTCACCTTGCTCCAACCCCCGGGCAACCACAATTCTACTTTCTGTTTCTATGATTTTTTTTTTTTTTTTCTTTGCGGTACTGGAGATTGAACTCAAGGGCATTATACCTCCGAGCTACATCCCAAGCCCTATTTTTTTTTTTTTTTTTTTTTTTGTGGCACTGGGGATTGAACTCACAGGCATTCTACCTCAGAGCTATAACCCCAGCCCTATTTTTTATTCTTTATTTTGAAACTGGGTCTCACTAAGTTGCAGAGGGCCTCACTAGGTAGCTGAGGCTGGCCGAGAACCTGGATCCTCCAGTTTCAGCCTCCCAAATGCTGGGATTATAAGCGTGCGCCACCACGCCCGGCTGTTTCTATGATTTTTAATACTCTGAAAACCTCAGATAGGAGGAATCATATAGTATCTGACTCTTTGTTACTGACTTATTTCACTTAGCATATTATCCCAATTTTATATCTTATTTGGGAACAAGGTCTCACTAGGTTGCTGAGAGTCTCACTCAGTTGCCAAGGCTGGGTTTGAACCTTCGATCCTCCTGTCTCAGCCTCCTAACTACTGGGATTACAAGCATGCTCTACCAAGCCCGGCTCTCTTCTAGAAGTTTTATAGTTTTACACCTAGGTCTACGATCCATTTTGGGTTAAATTTTGTGTATTGTGCAAGCAAGCTATATTTCCAAGTTTATTTTATTTTTACATCTGCATATTCAATTGTTCTTAGCACTGTCTGTTGAAAATACTTTCCTTTCTCCCCTGAGTTGTCTTTGTGTTTTTCTCAAAAATCAATTGTCTATATATATGTCTGGATCTATTTCTGGACTCTGAAATGCCAATCCAATACCACACTGCCTTGATTACTATAGTTTTATAGACCTTGAAGTCAGGTGGTGAAAGTCTTGCAATTTTGTTCTCTTGGGGTAATCTAATTTGAATGTCTCTTATTATGAGTGGACTTGATCATCTTTTTTTTTTTTTTGGTACTGGGGATTGAACTCAGGGGCGTTCTACCTTCGAGCTATACCCCCAGCCCTATTTTTTATTCTTTATTTTGAAACTGGGTCTCACCAATTTGTGGAGTGCTCACTAGGTAGCTGAGGCTGGCCGCCGGATCCTCCGGTCTCAGCCTCCCAAATGTTGGGATTACAAGCGTGCACCACCACGCCCGGCTCTTATTATTAAATTTAATTAATTTTTTGTTGTTGTTGTACTGGGGATTGAATCCAGGGGTGTTCTACATCCAAGCTATACCCCTAGCCTGATTTTATTCTTTATTTTGAAACATGGTCTCACTAAGTTGCAGAGGACCTCATTAAGCTGCTGAGGCTGGCCACAAACCTGTGATCCTCCTGTCTTAGCCTCCCAAGTACTGGGATTACAATGCAACACCATGCCTGGCTTATTTCTTGTTTTGAAACAGGGTCTCACTAAGTTGCAGAGGGCCTAGCTAAATTTCTGAGGCTGGCTGGGAACCTGCAATCCTCCTGTCTCAGCCTCCCAAGTACTGGAATTACAGGTGTATGCCACCACACCGAGCTTTATGGTAGTTTTATACAGTTGTTTCTGAGCCTGGGCTTAATATTTTTTTTTCCCAGTGAAATTGAGCCTATTAGACTTGGCTGATCATTTCAGCCTGTTGAGATCTCCTTGGATCTTGACTTTGACCTCTTTTCCAGGTTTATGCTATCCAAAAATTTGACTAGCATACCATTTGTTACCTCACCCAAGTTATTGATAAAAATATTGACTAGATTCTCTCAAGGGTAGAACCTGGTGTCTTGCTATTAAAAACCTCCCTCCAGGTAAGCATTTATGTATCCAGTGGTTCCCTTTGGGTTCAGCTGTTCAACTGAAGACAAGTCCACCAAGCTGTGTTTTGTGTGTTGGGCAAGGCTAGAGTGCAAGCCCAGTTAATGCAGATTGTGTTAGAAGGGACTAGAAGGACAGCCAGCTGCCCATCTCACCCTCAGCTCCAGCTCCCGACCCCCGCCTGGCTCTCTTTGACTTCCCTTCTGAGCTTGGCAGCAGGAAGTATCCGTCCTTTGTTTTTATGGCTACTGTTGTGGCCTTTGTCCAGCTACTCTTCCTGGCAAACCAGGGTTATCCTAATTCTCTTTTCACTCTTCTGCCTGTCATGTCTTTCTCTTCTCCCTCTGATCCGTTCTCTACCACGCCTGGCTCCCAGCCCTATTTTTTATTCTTTATTTTGAAACAAGTTCTCACTGAGTTGTGGAGGGCCTCACTAAGTAGCTGAGGCTGGCCTCAACCTGCCATCTTCCTGACTCAGCCTCCCAAGTACTGGGATTACAGGCGGGCGCCCCCACGCCTGGCAGGATATGTTTTTATTGCTGGGTCACATAATAAGTGGATACAGCATTTACCTTTATAAGAAACTATCAAATCGTTTTTTTTGTTGTTGTTTTTTTTTTTTTTTTTTTTTGCAGTACTGGGGATTGAACTTAGGGGCATTCTACCTCCGAGCTATACCCTCAGCCCTATTTTTTATTCTTTATTTTGAAACCGAGTCTCACCAAGTTGTGGAGGACCTCACTAGGTAGCTGAGGCTGGCCGCGAACCCAGATCCTCCGGTCTCAGCCTCCCGAATGCTGGGATTACAAGCGTGTGCCACCACGCCCGGCTATATCAAATCGTTTTCTGTAGTGGTTATATCATGTTATGTTCCCAGTAAAAAATTTATTTTTTGGTACTGGGGATTAAACCCAGGGACCTTTTACCTTTGAGCTACAACCCCAGCCCCTTTTTCAAAATTTTTTGTTTTGAAACAGGGTATCACTAGGTTGCTGAGGCTGTTCTCAAATCTGTGATCCTCCTGTCTCAGGCTCCCAAGTACTGGGATTACAGGTGTGTGCCACTGAGCCTGGCCCACTAAAAAATTTATGACTTCAAACCCTCACCAACTCTAGGTATTACCAGTCTTTTCATTTTAGTCATTCAGATGGGTGTGTATTGGTTTCTTATTGTGGTTTTAATGTGCATTTCCCTAATGACTAATGATTTGATAATCTTTTCATGTTCATATAAACTCTTTGTATATCTTGATTTATGAAGTATCTGTCCAAATCTTTGCCAGTTTTTTTTTTTTTTTTCAGTACTGGGGATTGAACTCAGGGCATTCTACCTCCGAGCTATACCCCCAGCCCTATTTTTTATTCTTTATTTTGAAACAGGGTCTCACTAAGTTGCGGAGTGTCTCACTAGGTAGCTGAGGCTGGCCACGAACCGGGATCCTCTGGTCTCAGCCTCCTAAATGCTGGGATTACAAGCGTGCGCCACCACACCCGGCTTTTGTCAGTTTTAAAAATTCAGTTCAGCTAAGCCGGGCATGGTGGCTCAAGCTTGTAAACCCAGTACTTGGGAGGCTGAGACTGGAGGATTGCAGGTTCGCAGCCAGCCTCAGCTACTTAGTGAGGCCCTCCACAACTTAGTGAGACCCTGTTTCAAAAGAAAGAATAAAAAAATAGGACTGGGGGTATAGCTCAGAGGTAGAATGCCCCAGCGTTCAATCCCCAGTACTGCAAAATAAATAAATAAATAAATAAAGAATTCAGTTCCACTGGGTGTGGTGGTGCATGCTTGTAATGCTGAGTACTTGGAAGACTGAGACAGGAGGATCACAGGTTTTCGGCCAGCCTCCAAAACTTGTGAGGCCCTCTGCAAACTTAATGAGACCCTATTTCAAAATAAGGAATAAAATAGGACTGAGGATATAGCTTGGAGGTAGAGTACCCCTGGATTCAATCTCTAGTACCCCCCCACAAAAACAACAACAACAAATAAATAAAAATTCCATTCAGCCGGGCATAGAGGCACATGCTTGTAATCCCATTACTTGGGAGGTAGAGACAGGAGGATCACAGGTTCACAGCCATTCTCAGCTACTTAGTGAGGCCCTCTGAAATTTAGTGAGACCCTGTTTCAAAACGAAATAATAAAATAGGGTGGGCTTGTGGCTTGGAGGTAGAATACCCCTGGGTTCAATCCCATATCACCAAAGTGGTATTGACAAGTGTGTATCATCATGCATGATCTTTTTTGTGTGTGTGTGTGTGTGTACTGTAGATGGAACCCAGGATCATTTTACCTTTGAGCTACACCCCTAGCCCTATTTATTTATTTATTTTGAAACAGGGTCTCACTAAGTTGCTGAGGACCTTGCTAAGTTGCTGAGGCTGGCCTTGAACCTGTGATCCTCCTGTCTCAGCCTCCCAAGTACTAGGCATGTGCCACTACACCCAGCTGCACCTTAGTCTTGACCTAGGTGGCATTTGGTTCATAGTTCTTGTTTGCTGATAAGGGTCATAGCAAGTATTTATTGAGCACCTACTGTGTGCCAAATATTGTCCTATGCCCCCTGCATGTACCGTTTTCCATCTCTAGCAACTCTGTGAAATAGGTGTTTTTATTTCCATCCTAAGAACAGGAACACAGACGTTCAGAGGGGCAAATAATTTGCCCGAATTGTTTAGCATTTGATACATGTTGGAGCTGAGATTCGACCCCAGAGCCATTTGACTTGGAAGCTCCTGCTTTTTTTTTTTCCCCCACAGCTGGCCCTTTAAGCAGACTGCTTCTGGTTTCAGGTCAGACCATTAGAACAGCTCTCTCCCAGAACCCCTTGTATGGAACGATGGGAAAACAGAGACTCTTTGAAAAATGTCATGTTCCTGGCTGCCCTCTGTACTGCTGTGGTTCCAGCTGGCCTCAGAGTCATTTCACTCTCATAGTGTTGGCGGAATAAGCTAACAGGCACCATCCCCATCTGGCCTCTGGTGCCTTCCCCCTCGTGGCCACTACCTCATCCGGCCCCTGCTGGGATGGGGTGTCATGGGGACCTCAACCATAGCTGTAAACAGGGCCCGGGCAGCCCGAGGCGGAGCAGGCCTTGGGGAAGAATGATCTGGCCTCTCAGGATCCCGTTTCAGTTGGCTGCCAAAGACCGAATGTCACTGCCTTGCAAGGCCACTTCCAGCGTCACTGTCTCTCTGACCCTGTGGGGCTGGCTCAGCCTTGGAAGTTGTGGCTGGAAGGCAGGGGTAGGTTGAAACTTGGCAGCAGGGCCCGTGACATCAGCACTGGTGCCGCCGGGGGGAATCGGGTGGGTGTTCGGAGTGGATGGAGTCGGTGGCTGCAGAAACTGGGCTTGCTGGCTGGCCCTCTGGACACAGCTTCTTTTATTGTTTCTCCATAGCGCTTTTATGGGTCAGTTCTCCTGGGCATCTGACCGGCTCCCCTTCACGAAGCTTGCCGTAGGCCCCAGAAAGAACTGCCCTCGTCAGCAGGTTAGTGCTTACCCCAGGAGGAGTCGCCTGGCACCCAACCAGATTACTCAGTGTCACTCTTTATCCAAACATGCCCTGATCTGAGACTACGAAAGTTGCGCTGGGTGCCAGGACAGAAGGGGGAGGGTCCGAGCTTCTGTGGGGCAGGTGGAGGGTGGACAGAGGTCCGGCTCATCTTATTTGCCTGAGTGTGGTCCTGGGGATCAAACCCAGGCCTCGTGCCTGCTAAGCACATGCTCCACCACGGGCCACACCCCCAGCCCCTAGGCTAATCTTCATTTTCCAGGTAACTATAGACAACTTTTGCCCGGCTGGTTGTCAGATTGGTTTGCCCGTCCTTGCGGACCTCTGCCCAGGTGCCTGTCAAGCATAGCCATCACCTGCAGGAGTGCCTTGGGGGCCCGTGGGCATGTGTGTACCGGCAAGTGTGGCGCCGTTTCCCAGCAAATGAGAAGAGAGGGCGCCTGTTCCCTACGGCGACTGCGCACCCAGCGCGTCTCTCCTTCCTCCTTTTTGCCCTCCCTGCTGCTTCCTTATTATTCCGGTCCTATCTAGATTCCAGATGCCCTGAATATTATTAACCTTAACCCTAATTTTTAAAAATGCTGATAAGCTGAGGCTTTTCCTGTCTGCTGCAAGCCAGCAATTAAGAGCGCACACACAACTGAACAGAGTGTGCCTCTGAAAGCGAAGGTTGGCAGAAAGCTTCGCTGTGCAGAGCCCCCTCTGGAGCGCTCTCCCTCCTGGCCTCAGAGAGCGCAACGTGTCCAGGCTGCTGTAAGACATGGCCGGCAGGAGCCGCGTGTGGTGGCGCACGCTTGTAATCCCAGCATTCGGGAGGCTGAGACCGGAGGATCCGGGTTCGAGGCCAGCCTCAGCTACCTAGTGAGGCACTCCACAACTTAGTGAGACTCGGTTTCAAAATAAAGAATAAAAAAAATAGGGCTGGGGGTATAGCTCGGAGGTAGAATGCCCCGGAGTTCAATCCCTAGTACCGCAAAAAAAAAAAAAAAAAAAAAAAAAAAGACATGGCCGGCAGGGCGCTGGGGGTCAGTGGGACCAGTGCTTTTCCCTGTAGCACCCTGTGACTTTGGTGAGACTGTCGTGTTGCATGATAGCCACCCAGTCCTGCAACCTGACCTATGTCATTTCTTCTTTTTCCCAGATGCTGTGACGGTGGCAGACTCGCTGGGGTTTGCCCATGTTGGAGAGGAGCCTTCCTTCCGGGGGTGACCGCATTCATCTGGGTATGCCTGCAGTACCCTGGACGCATGGACCTGAAGGAGAAGCATCTGGTGGGCCCCGCTCTGTTGCCTGTATGGCTGTCGTTGGGGTTTATCTGTTGGACTCTCCTCGCCTGGGTTTCCTGGGTGGTGCTCATCTGGGGGTTCCATACCAAATATGAGAGCGAGGGCGGGGGTCTGAGGCTGGGGGAATGTGACCCCTTCTCAAAGGGTAGTACTGCTTGGCTGGGAAGGAAACAGAATGACGGGCAAGCCAGGCATGGTGGCGCATGGTATTTGTAATTCCAGTACTTGGGAAGCTGAGACTGGAGGATCACAGGTTTGAGGCCAGCTGCAGCAATTTATTTTATTTTATTTATTTATTTGCTTTTTTGTGGTATGGGGGATTGAACCCAGGGGCATTCTATCTCCGAGCTACACCCCCAGCCCTATTTTTTTTGTAGTACTGGGGATTGAACCCAGGGGTATTCTACCCCCAGGCTGTGCCCCCAGCCCTATTTTTAATTCTTTATTTGTTTTTTTTTTTTTTTTTTTTTTTTTTTTTTTTTTTTTTTTTTTTTTTTTTTTTTTTTTTTGCGGTACTGGGGGTTGAACTCAGGGACATTCTACCTCCGAGCTATACCTCCAGCCCTATTTTTTATTCTTTATTTTGAAACCGAGTCTCACTAAGTTGCGGAGTGTCTCACTAGGTAGCTGAGGCTGGCTGCGAACCTGGATCCTCTGGTCTCAGCCTCCCAAGTAATGCTGGGATTACAAGCGTGCACCACCACGCCTGGCTTAATTCTTTATTTGGAAACAGGGTCTTACTAAGTTGTGGAGGGCCTCACTAAGTAGCTGAGGCTGGCCTCGAACCCGGATCCTCCGGTCTCAGCTTCCCAAGTACTGGGATTACAAGTGTGCGCCACCATGCTTATTCTTTATTTTGAAACAGGGTCTCACTAAGTTGCAGAGGGCCTCACTAAGTATAGCTAAGGCTGGCCATGAACCTGGATCCTCCTGTCTCAGCCTCCCAAGTACTGGGATTACAAGCGTGCGCCACCATGCCTGGCTCCTATTTTATTTTTATTTTGAAATAGGGTCTCTCTAGGTTGATGAGAGTCTTACTACTTGGTAAAGCTGTCGTCGAACCTGGGATCCTTCTGTCTCAGCCTCCCAAGTACTGGGATTACAGGCATGTGCCACCACACCCTGCTCAGTGTCAGCAAATTAGCAAGACCCTCAGCAACTCAGTGAGACCCTGTTTCAAAATAAAAATAAAATAGGCCTGAGGGTGTAGCTCAGAAGTAGGATGCTTCTGGGTTCAATCTCTAGTACCGCCCCCTACACACACACACACACACACACACACACACACACACACACACACACACATACACACGAAGGCAGCCCAGTTCACACAATTGCATGACAGTGGGATTTCTGATTTGGTTGGCCTGGAGCCAGTCTTCCACCTCTTGCCCAGAGGTGTGTAATTTAGTTTGTTTGCTCTGTGCTAGGGCTCTGCCCCAACCTGCTGAGCCACGCTGAGGACTGTTGGGCACCCTGTCTGTGGTTAGGGACCAGCTCCCTATCAGACTCCAAACACCGCTGCCTAATCAGCTGGGAGTGAGCGGTCAGGCTGTCTGGAGGATTGGCTCTGCCTCCAGGTGCACCGTCTTTGGATGGAGGTAGATTTGTTAATCAGGATATTCCTCTTCCTTGACAAAGACTGCCCTGGAGCAAGGTCGGCGTTGCTTGCCTGGCTTCTGCACTCTCACCTAATACAGGAGACCTCTCGGTCTCCGCTTACCAGCCTCCATCTACACGGATGCTGGAAACTAGTCAGCAGCTCTGCGCCATCCACTGAATCCTGTAGCTTGTGCAGGCCTCCACAATGTGATCCTGCTCATCGGCCAGTGTCACGCCCTGCCTCAACTTCACCGCCAGCCATTCTGACCTGAGTTTGGGCACACATACCATATTGCCGCTGTTCCCTCCAAAATGCCCGTGACCTTTTCCCTAGCAGAATCCTTCCACCCTTTCTTCAAGGCCCCGTGTGGGCGGCATCCTCTCCAGGTAAGCCCTCCTTCTCCTCCGGAGGTCACGGTACCTCCACCACTGTGCTTACGCTCTACCGAAGCCATCTCTTTCTCCCCTGTATCTTGATATCCCTAACTCCCAGCGCAGAGCTGGACACGTAGCAAGGGCTGAGTAAATATTTGCTAACTTGAACTTGTGGACAGTGGTCTTCCCATCAAAGGGAGCATGGGGAGTCTGGAGAGGGAGCTGTGATTTCACTCCCACCCTTTGGCAGTGCCTGGCTGACTGCTGTCTGTTCAACCCCAGGCCTTCTGTGCCTCTGGACCAGCTGTGCAGCAGGCTCATAGACTTGAACTCGAAGCAGGTGTGTTCAACCTCCTGTTCACAGCCGCCCTGGCTGCTCCGCAGGTGTCTCTCCTAGCAGTGGGTGGCGCCAAGGGAAAGCTACACTTGCCTCTCTCAGAGGCGGGCTACAAGACCACTGTGAGTGCTGTGCACCGCCAGATTCCAGGGAGCGCCCCCCAGGGGCTCTGATGTTGTGCAATGCTGTGGCCTGCCTGGGGGGGCTGAGTGCCCCCCAAACAGAGGGCAGTATTGTCCTCTGGTTCCAGCCAATGGCTGAAACACCAGTGCCTAGTGTGTTGGGGAAACAGAGTTCTGTGATTGAGGGCGCTGGCTTCACCCTGGAGCCTGAGAGAGAAGGCGAGGAAGCCTGGCCGGGCAGCCCTCCGAGCCTTTTCTTTTCTTTTTTTTTTTTTTTTTTTTTTTTGGTGGTACTGGGGATTGAACTCAGGGGCATTCTACCTCCGAGCTACACCCCCAGCCCTATTTTTTATTCTTTATTTTGAAACCAAGTCTCACTAAGTTGCAGAGTGCCTCACTAGGTAGCTGAGGCTGGCCGCGAACCCAGATCCTCCGGTCTCAGCCTCCCGAATGCTGGGATTACAAGCATGCACCACCACGCCCGGCTCCTCCGAGCCTTTTCTCCTGGAGGATCTCTGTGCCCTCTTTTCTTTCTCCATAGATGAGTCCTGAACTAAAAAGCCACAGCAGCTACAGCGGCAACAGTAGGGTAGAGCCCTAGGCACTGGGGAGATGGCCCTGGCTTGCAGAGGCTTTCACTAATACTTGGGGGGCTGAGACAGAAGGATTGTGGGTTCGAGGCCAGCCTCAGCAACTTAGTGAGGCCCTCAGTAACTTAATGAGTTCCTGTTTCAAAATTAAAAACAAAATAGGGCCAGGGAGCCAGGTGTGGTGGTGTATGCCTGTAATCCCAGTACTTGGGAGGCTGAGACAGGAGGATCGCAGGTTTCAGGCCAGCTCCAGCAATTTAGCAAGATCTTGTTTCCAAATAAAAAAATAATATTGGTCTGGGTGTGTAGCTCGAAAGTAGCATGCTGCCAGGTTCAATTCCCAGCAACACACACACACACACACACACACAACACATGATCTAAAGGGGCTTCTACCTGCACATGTACCTTTCGAGTTGTACCCTGCTTCTAAAGATGATCCCATAGCCCAGGACAATCAGAAGGCATCTTGGAGAAGCAAGATTGGGAGGAGGTGGCGTAATTGATGGTCAAGAGGTCAGTGGGTCCCTAGCTCAGCCCAGAATCTGTTTGGCTGGTTGTCTCTGGCCCCTGCCCCCTTCCCTTTCAGATCTGCCAGTTCTCAGTCTGCTGCAGTGGCAGCCAGAGCTCCTGCTTCTGAGGTGCTGGGTCCCCCTTTCCCATTGCTGAAGTGAGCAGTGTGGGAAGGGGGGAGGGGGGAAATGCATTGGGGCTGGCACAACACCTGTAGTCGCCCCTGTATGCCGTTCTCTCTTGAGTCTGCCTCAGAGAAGGCAGAGCACTCAACCGAGGCGTGGTCTCACCTGAACAGTGCCTCTGGGGGCAGGGGCAGGGGCAGGGGCAGGGTTGGCAATCATTCTCCCAGGCTACAGCTGATAGTCCTCCCATGGCTGGCACGGAAGCCGATCCCACCCACCTCCCTTTCCTGCTCGCCCTGGAGACTTCCTGCCCTTAACCTCTGGATTGCCCGGCCCCTCCTTTCTGTCCCCATTCAGCTCTCGGTTCCGAGGCCCCGCAGGGAGCTGTGCTGGCTAGGGAAGGGGGAGGGGAGAGGCCGCTGGTGCAGCTCTCCCCAGCCCTGCCGCTCCAGTGTCGTCTAGGAGACCGGGGCCCTGGGGAAGCACTCAGCCTCCCGCCTGCTCTCCAGCTAGGGGACCCATTCAGCTCTCTCCTCTCTCCATTCTAAGGATGGCGATGTGGCCCAGAAGTGTCCCCTCCCCTCCCAGTGCCTCGGCTGCCCAGGCCAAGGGGGCCCAGCGCTGAGAGCTTCCCTTATGTCAGACTCGTCCCAGACCATGCTTCTGGAGCCCCCACTCTCTCAGGCCCTGCTGGACGCTCCAGGAAGGGCCGAGGTAGGAGGCTCAGGAATGGGACTCATCTTTCTCCCTGGGAGATGAGGGCCCGAGGTGTACCCAGGCAGCCCCTGGTCCCAGCAGGTCTTGGGTGGTGCATCTAAATGCAGCTCAGCCCCCCTACAAGTGGCTCAGCCTCCCCAGTGGCCCGTCCTTCCCCTCCACGCAGGAGGGCTGCTGTTAACATGCACAAGCCCCCTCCCTCCTTCCCTCAGCTCTAACTGGGAGAGCTGCTGTCGGCTTGGCTCCAGGCTGAAAGCCCCTGGATATTTGGGGTGCACTCCTGAATGATGGGTTCACAGTGAGGCTCCTAACCTGTCCAGTGGCCGGGGATGGTGGGCAGGTAGCCTGGGAAGAGAGCTCCTATCTGTGTACGCTAGGGCCTTCCTGGATACCAGCAGTTGTCCTCAGGGCTCCAGGCCCTTGCAGCTTCTCCCCCCACCTGTCCATCTGTCCCTCTGTCTGTCTATACTCTGGCTGCTGCTTACCCCTCAGTGGCTCCTCTGAAGAATAGGCCAAGCTCCTGAACATCTGGCAGAGCATGGGACAAACTTTCTCCTCTGAGCCCTCCCTTCCCCTCCCTCCCTGCCTGCCTGCCTGCCTCTCTACCTCCCTCCCAGGGCTGCTGTTTCAGCCTGCTGCCTCCTCCTCCTCCTCCCTCCCCGAATCTGCAGCGTGACTAGAAATAGGCTGAATTAATCAGCAGATTGAAGCTCCGCTCTGCTGCGCCTGATTCTCTGCAGCGCCAGCTCCTGCACGCGTGCTCCAGCCCTCTCCCTTCTCCTCTGTCTTCTGCCTCTCCCCCTCTTTTTGAGGGGGGCAGCTCAGGCTCTGCCCCATGCTCTTTAAGCAGGCAGAACTATGGATGCCCCGTCAGGGCAAGCGCAGCGCCGTGAGTATGCCACCTCGGCTTTCCCGTTTCTCTTAACGATGCTCCCTGCTTAGTGAGGGAGCCTTTGGGTCAGTGGTTGCGAGAGGAGTCCTGAAGACAATGCAGAATGGGAGGCAGCTAGACCGGGCACGAGGTGACCAGGACCTTGGGAGGAAGATTGGGGATGACAGCCAGAATGCCAGCATGTCTTGGAGCGGCTAGCCAGGTGCCTACGTCACCCAGAGCAGGGCTAGGGCCCGAGCCTCCCAGAAGGGTGTCCCACCAAGGCATGCTGGGACCCAGGTCTCTATGCACAGGTGACAGAAGCTCAGGCCTGGATGCCAACCGTCAGGGCTGGAATGATTCCTTCCCAGGTTTTAGTGGCTGCAGGAGATGGGGAAGAAGATGGGTGTGCGTGAGCCTGGGAGAGTGAGGAAGAGGGGGAAGCAGCTCTGTTCTTCCTTTGATTTATCCAGCTGCAGAGGATAGAAGCGTGGATAGTGGCTGAATCAGCTTCAGCGATTCAGGCATTGTGTGGAGTCTGGCTTTGGGTCCTTGTCTGCGCTAAGGCCGTGATGGGGGGACCTAGAAAAGGGACACCAGCCAGGTCTAACTGGTGGTCATCTGTTGTTGTCACGACCTCAGGTCAAGGTCTAAATGTATAACCTGCCTACCTGAGCCTCGGAGCCTTGATTCTGTTGCTCCTGGAACTGGAGGAATAGGAAGGAGAAGGGTCACCATGCTGGGAGAGCCTTGTGTCTGCCGACACAGGGGCTGGGGGCTTCTGACTCTGCAGCGCCTGAGAAAGCTGGCGGGGGTTTCAGAAGAGCCCAGGTGGGCCGGCTCTCAGAGGGTTCATTAGACCAAGTACTGGGATTACAAGTGTGCGCCACCACGCCCAGCTTGGCTTTGCATTTTGACAGTTGGTCTCGCTCAGTGGCTGGTTCTTGCAGTTGAGATCTGGCAGACAGAGTTCCTTCACTCCCCTGAGGTCTCCCCAATTCCCCATGCCCTGCCAGCACCCCTCTTGGGATGAACAGAGAGCAGAACAGAGAGAACAAGCCTATCTTGCGATGGACTTCCTTCCAGCTCCAAGTTGCTTTCTCCCGTGCTCCAGTTGAGACTGAGCGGGATGGGGCTGGTGTGCTTGAAGCGCTTCCATGCCCTCTGTTCTGGTCCCTCCGGGTGGAGACCTTGCTCCTGGCCCCAGGAGCACCTCTGGAGGAACCTGGCGGGGGTGGGTAGGAGTTCTTTGCATCTCTTGCTAGCTCTGGGTCCTCAAGGCCAGGTCAGGTTTTCCTCACCCGTGGCCCCAGAAGGCAAGAAAAGCAGACCTCAGCCTGTCAACACAGTCTTCATAAATGACATGTGTTTTTATTTCTCAGATAATAGGACCGTGCGCAGTCTCCTGAGGGTACCCAGGCACACAGAATACCCTGCTTAACTCCATGCGGAAGGGGCTGGGGCCCGTTCTGAATTTGTAGAAAGTATGACAGTCTTCCTCAAGCCCTAAGTGCTGGCTCTTGTGTCACGGGGGTGGGGGGGAAGCCCCGGCATCATGAGGGGAAGCAGGGATTCGACCAGGCTTGGCAGTTGGATTGGTTTGGCTGAAGGCTGTGGCGAGCAGGCTGGCCCAGAGAGCAGAGTCCTCGCTGCGGTGCCAGCCGGTGCGGGCAGGCGCTTCCTTCAGGCGGCATGTAATTACAGAATGGCTCATTTTCCCTCTGCAGTGCTGTCTGTAATTCCCTGTCTGAAGTTGGTGCCCCTGGCCAGACACAACATGCGGGGGCAGATGCCCTGCAGGCACCCTGGAGGCTGGGGAGCAGGAGCGGGGATGGCTGCGCCGGTGGGGACGACCTGGGCATCCAGCTGCCTGGAAGGAGGTGGCAGATGTTGGGACAGCCCCTGCCTGTCGGTGTCCTTGAGTGTGCGAGCTCTGCAGGCCTGGCTGGTGGAGCGATGCCTCCCCAGCTGTCTGGCTATCCCTCTGGGCCTTTCCTCTGCCTTGCCCGGCACTATCCCTTCCTAGGTGTAGGGTCCTCGCTCCAGGCCAGGCAGCCTCCCAGGCGGTCCTGCAGCCCTGTGCGATTTGGCCAGCCCTTCCTTCCTCTCACCATCTCTCGGCCCTCCACCTCTGCCGGCCAGCCCTTCCTGCCTCCATCGTGATTCTCTTGGTCATTTCTGGAGGTGTGGCCCAGGCAGGCCCATCCTGTCCATCCCAGGAACTCTTGTATCCTGCTGTGGAGAGGAAGCCAGGAAGCCTGAGCCCAGGGGAGATGGGGCGTCTCACCCTGGTCCTGGAGCTTCTTTATGAGGGGAGGAAGAGGTCTCCTTGCTCTGGCCCAGCCCCTCAGGTGTGAGAAAGTCCATGGGCTCCTCTTCCCTGTGTTGAATTCCTCCCTTAGGGTCCCCCTGAGGGCTTCTCCCCCTCCATGTCAGCATGTCAGGGATGCTCAGAAGCTGCAGAACGGACCTTCGCCCCACCTGGCATTCATTTGCCCCAGACCCTGGCTCTGGGGAGGCCCAGGATCCTGCCCAAGGGAGGTGGGTGCCTCGGAGCACCGTATTTACCCAGGCTGGGCTGTGCGCCCCTGCCCAGAGGCCTTTCTTTCTAAGCTGAAATAACCAGTTTATCCCTTTTGGGAAGAAGCAGCTCTTATCTCCATAATCCACCAAAGCCACTGTGTAGAGTGGGATTAGGTGAGATTTAGGCAAGAGAGCTAGAAGCCTCTGGAAACCAAGCCAGCCAGCGGTGGGTGACAGTGGGGGCACTTGGGTGCATCTTACAGTGCCCACTGTGTGGCGCCCAGCCCCCACCCCTCTGGAGTTGTGGTGTGTGTCCTTCGAGGCTGCTGTTGACAAGGAGGGGCGCCTGTGGAGAGAGGCAGGGAGTCAGCGGCAGGACCAGCGTAGGCCCCTGGGGAGGGCCGACCTGTGGGTCATCAGAGTGATGGGGAGGCTGGGGAGTCCGGGGAGCCAGGGTGGCCCAACCCCGAGTCTCTTTCTTTTTCTTTTTTGGTACTGAGGCTTGAACCCAGGAGCCTTTTTACCTCTGAGCTACATCCCCAGTCCTTAATGTTTTTTATTTTGAAACAGGGTCTCGATAAATGTTAAGTACTGGATTACAGATATGTGCCACCACACCCACCTCCAAGTCCCTTTCTTGATGCCTCAGGTCCAAGGATTCACCATGTTTGTGTGTGTGT
The DNA here is from genome assembly GCA_004027655.1 of Graphiurus murinus. Taxonomy (NCBI): domain Eukaryota; kingdom Metazoa; phylum Chordata; class Mammalia; order Rodentia; family Gliridae; genus Graphiurus; species Graphiurus murinus. The sequence continues at coordinate 35,479 of PVLC010010188.1, read as the reverse complement.
GTGTGTGTGATACTGGGGATTGAACCCAGGGGCCTTCTACCTCTGAGCTACACTCCTACAGCCCTATTTTTATTTTTGTTTTGAAACAGCGTCTTGCTAGGTTGATGAGCGTCTCACTACTTGCTGAGCCTGTGATCCTCCTGTCTCAGCCTCCCAAGTACTGGGATTACAGGTGTGGTCCACCGTGCCCAGCTGGGAGTCACCACTCTTCCCCCAGGAACTTTTCTTGGGGGACGCTTACATCAAGGCTCTTTGGGTGGACCCAAGGAAAGACCCCAGCTCCTCAGGCACTGCCTTTCTTGGGACCATTCTTTGTCTTAGCACCCTGTAGCCTGGATCTGTGTATCAGATTCAGCCTGACATTGGCTTTACCCCCTGAAATTTCTATTCAGCTTTTTTGAACATGCATGTCCAGGTGCTGCTGCAGCAGATTGTGTATTGACAGCCCCTGACCAAGGGGTCAGTGGGATCAGTGAAGCTACTTGGGCATTCATTCATTCATTCATTCACTCACTCACTCGTTTAGCAGATATTCACGTGAGCTTGTGTGCACCAGGTACCATCCTTAGTGGTCTAGGGGGAAGGGCATGTGGAGATGGAAGAATCTAGTACCTGTTTTCAAGGAATTGGCAGTCTAGGAGGAGAGCTACTGGACATGTAAATCTATAATCGCATCTCCTAAGATACAGGCTGAGAGCCAGGCTGCCTTCGTGCCATTGGAATATAAACCTGCCTCTGAAGCGCAACCCTAGGCTTTGGGAAAATGTCCCAGAGGAGGTGACATTTGAGCTATCTTGAAAAAGCACAAATTGAACCAGGTACAGTGGCGCATGGCTATTAATTCAGTACTTGGGAGGCTGAGAAGGAGGATTGCAGGTTCAAGGACAGCTTCAGTAATTTAGCAAAACTCTTAGCAACCTAGTGAGACCCTGTATCAGAATAAAAAATAAAACACCGGGCTGCATGCTTATAATCCCAACTACTTGGGAGGCTGAGACAGGAGGGTTGCAGATTTGAGGACAGCCTTGACAATTTAGTGAGGTCTTCAGCAACTTAGTGAGACCCTGTTTCAAAATAAAAAATAAAATAGTGCTGAGAGTGTAGCTTGGAGGTAGAATGCCTCCGAGTTCAATCCCCAGTACTGCACACACACAAAGGTACAGGAGGTCAGTTGATGAGGTCCACGGCCTGGCTGGGGTGTTGCACTGGGTTGGGAAGAGGTAGAGACTCCGAGCTCTCTGCAAAACAGCTGTGAGGCAAGTTGTAGAGGGGTCTACACTGAGGAGGTCAGGCTGGGGTTGAAATGCAGAAGTTGCTAGCAAACTGGTGGCAGGCAAGTCCATGCTGTGGCTGGGGTCGCCCTGGAGCTGCACAGCGGTTAGCTGGCTGTCCTAAGATGGTGTGCAGGGTGGACCGGGGGAAAAGAATGGCCAGAGTCCAGGAAAGGAGAAATGGGATCTCAACAAGGGGTGACCTGGCCCGTGAGGTACCTCAAGACAGCTTGTCTGGTCCCCATGTCATCTGGGACCGCGCTGTTCGTGCCGTGTTCCAGCCAGCCATGGTGACAGGAGTGTGGTGGAGTCACAGCCCTGTCTCGCCCTGGAACAGCTGCCTCTTTTTCTGAGATTATGTCCTATTATTTGAGTGTTGCAAGACCCTTTCTTACGAAATGGTGCTACTAGAGGCGGTAGGGTTTTGTTTTGTTTTGTTTTTTCTTAATGTTCCTAGGAACAATGAAAAGCTGAAGGACAGTTAATTCTTCCCCTATTAAAAAAATATTTTTTCTGGTCTGTGAAATCTGAAAGAAAGTTTTCCTGAGGGAAACTGGGGGGTGGGCATCAAGAACAGCCAAGTGGGGCAGGGAGACCGCCCATGGCAGTGGGTCGAGGGTCCAGTGAAAGGTGAGTTAGGAAATCCTGAGTAGAGCCAGGTGCAATGGTGCATGCCTGTGACCTCAGCTACTTGCAGGTCTGGGGCAGGAGGATCTCAAGTGCAAGGCCAGCCTCAGCAACTTAGTGAAACCCTGTCTCAAAAATAAAAATAAGCTGGGCGTGGTGGTGCACGCCTATAATCCCAGTACTTGGGAGGCTGAGAAAGGAGGATCACAGGTTCGTAGCCAGCCTCAGCTACTTAGTGAGGCCTTCCTCAATATAGTGAGACCCTGCTTCAAACTAAAAAGTTAAAAAAAAAAAAAAAAAAAAAAAGGACTGGGGCCATAGCTCAGAGGTAGAATATCCCTGGGTTCAGTCTCCAGTGCCACAAATAAATAAATAAATAAAATAAAATATAAAAAAGGACTGGGGATGTAGTTTAGAGGTAGAATATTTCTTTTTTCTTTTCTTTTTTTTTTTTTTTTTTTTGCGGTACTAGGAATTGAACTCAGGGCATTCTACCTCGAAGCTATACCCCCAGCCCTATTTTTTATTCTTTATTTTGAAACCGGGTCTCACTAAGTTGTTGCAGAGTACCTCACTAGGTAGCTGAGGCTGGCTGCAAACTCATGCTCCGGTCTCAGCGTCCCAAATGCTGGGATTTTTTTTTTTTTGAGGTACTGGAGATTGAACTCAGGGGCATTCTACCTCCGAGCTACATCCCCAGCCCTGTTTTTTATTCTTTATTTTTTTTTTTTTTGTGGTACTGGGGATTGAACTCAGGGGCGTTCTACCTCCAAGCTACACCCCCCAGCCCTATTTTTTATTCTTTATTTTGAAACCGAGTCTCACTAAGTTGTGGAGTGCCTCACTAGTTAGCTGAGGCTGGTCTCGAATCCGGATCCTCCGGTCTCAGCCTCCCGAATGCTGGGATTACAAGCGTGCGCCACCACGCCCGGCTTATTCTTTATTTTTGAAACAGGGTCTCACTGAGTTGCGGAGTGCCTTACTTGGTAGCTGAGGCTGGTTGAGAATCTGGATCCTCCCGTCTCAGCCTCCCAAATGCTGGGATTACAAGCGTGCACCACCAGGCCCGGCTAGAGGTAGAATATTTCTGAGTTTAATCCCCAGCACAAACAAAACAATATAAAACAAAACAACCACTGAGTAAAGAAAGTGCTTTCTTTTCTTTTCTTTTTAAAAATTGGCTTTCACGCTTGTAATCCCAGCATTTGGGAGGCTGAGATCGGAGGATCCGGGTTCAAGGCCAGCCTCAGCTACCTAGTGAGGCACTCCGCAACTTAGTGAGACCCAGTTTCAAAATAAAGAATAAAAAATAGGGCTGGCGGTGTAGCTCGGAGGTAGAACGCCCCTGAGTTCAATCCCTAGTACCGCAAAAAAAAAAAAAAAAAAAAAAAAAAATTGGCTTTCAAGAATAGAGAGTTGTGCTTTTGAACATTTTAAAATCTGTTGGCAGTTTGGCTGTGGTTCCACTCTGAGGGGTAAGAGCTGGTGGAGGAAAGGACGCGAGGCTCAGGAGGAGGAGGGTCTAGGGTGGCCAGAGGGGACGGCTCCCGCCTTTGATGGACCCTGGGGACGTGCTGAGTGCCTCTGCTTCCCTGCAGGCCGAGCCCCCCTTGGCCCTGGGCCTGTCCACCCAGAAGGCCCTCAGTGTCCTGAAGGAGCAGCTGGAGGCCGTGCTGGAGGGGCACCTCCGCGAGCAGAAGAGATGTCTGACGTGGAAGGTGAAGCTTCTACACAGGTGGCCGGAGCCTGGGTGGGATGGGAGGATCACAACAGGTTCAAGGCCGGCCGCAGGTCTGCTTGGGCCCGGGGGCCGGGATGACCCAACGGAGGCATCACTGGGCTTCCCTCTCCCAGAGATGTTCTGACACCCCCTTGCTGCAGGAGCCCATTTGGCTGGATCCCAGCTAAGGTCAAAAGGATGAGGCCCAGGTGGCCACGGGGGCTGGGGGAAGGGGACGTGGCTGGCTTGCAACTGGCAGGCGGCTCACTGGCCTCCTGCCCTCAATCCTAGGAGGCATGGCGAAGGAGCTTCCTGCACCACGGTAATCGCTACTCCTGTTTCCACTGGCCTGGGGCCTCGCTCATGCTGCTGGTTGTGCTACTGCTGCTGGGCTGCTGTGGGGGCCAGCCGGCCGGCAGGTAAACAGGGCCCCGCAGACCACCACCACCGTGCCTCTCCACCCCCCTCGGACCTCCTAGGGCTCTGAGGGGCTCCTGAGTGTGTAAGAATCTCTTGGCGCTGGGTATGGTGGCGCATGCCTGTGATCCCAGTACTTGGGAGGCTGAGATGGGAGGATCACAGGTTCAAGGCCAGCCTCAGCAACTTAGGAAGACCCTGTTTCAACATAAAAAATAAAAAGGGCTGGGGGTGTGGCTTGGAGGTAGAATGCCTCTGGGTTCAATCCTCCGTATCAAAAAAATTTAAAAAAAACAAAAACAAAAACAAAAAAAACTCTCCTTGGTTCCTTAGCTAGGGCCAGAAGCTTGACTGGATTCAGGAACCAGACCAGACCCTCTTCTCAGAAGCAAGGGTGGGAGGGGGGCATCTTGGGCCCTGAGGGATGGCTGGGGCCCTTCCTCCCAGGACCCACATAATCCCCTCTGCACCCTCCAACGCCAGCCATGGGGTGGAGCTGGTGAACGCCTCGGCGCTGTTCCTCCTGCTGCTTCTCAACCTCTTCCTCATTGGGCGGCAAGACCTGCTAAAGCGCCGAGAGGTGGAGCGCAGGCTTCGGGGGATCATTGACCAGATCCAAGGTGAGGCCAAGAGTCAGGCAGGTCAGCGGGAAAGATGACTGAGGGGGTGTCAGCGCCCTAAGAGCCCCCCTGCACCTGGCATCTAGGATAGGGCTGGGCTGTCATCAGCGGGAGAGTTAAAGGATGCCCCACCTTTTCTTAAGTGGGGCACTGAGGGCCATGGGACGGCTGTGGGCATCCTTCCTGCAGGAAGCTGAAGACAACACCATGGGCTTGCCGCCTGCTAGTGTTGGGAGACTGACAGAAGACCCTGTCTCTTGGCAAGAGGGCAGTTGAGATAGTCTCTTCCAAATCTGTCTTGCCTGGTGGTACGGGGTCGGGGGAGGTGGGAAGGTAGCTCAGGGGGGCTTAGATGCTCGCAGGAATCAGGGCTGGGGAAGGAGCCAGGAGCCCAGATGAGCAGCCCAGTTCCTAAAGGAGTGGGGTGTTGCTGGCACCCTTCACCCTTCATCCAGTGTTTATGAAGCTTCGGCTATAGATCCAGGATTACGTTAGGCTCTTTGGAGAGAGATCATGCTTCCTTCTTTCCAGGGGCACAAGGTGTCAGAGAAGCAGCACCTGCTCTCAGGAGGCCTTTCTCTGACAGTGCTGGGTGGTAGATATTTAAATGCTACGTGAGAATTCGTTTATTCATTCTGAAATGACTGATTGATTATAACCATGTGCCAGGCCCTGGGGATACAATGATGACCAGGAAGTTGGTCCCTGCTCCTTGGGAGCTCAATCTCTTGCTCAGGGGACTGTCAGTGGCTGCCTCTTGCTCCCCCATGCCACCCCAGATGCCAGCTATGGCTTCCTAGGTCCTCTGCCGCAGGCTCCAGCCTCCCTGTCTCACAAAAAAGGAGGTGGAGGCACCCAGGCTGGAGTGACTGGTGTTTTAAGCCCAATGGCATGTGCAGGCCTTCTGGGAAAGCACAAAGAGCAGGTTGGCACTCTCTCGGTGTGTGCGTGGCTGGCTGGAGGGTGAGACGGTCTCGTCCCTCTTTCCATTCTTGTCAGATGCCCTCAGGGATGGCAAGGAGATCAAGTGGCCCAATGCCATGTACCCAGACCTCCACATGCCCTTTGCACCATCCTGGTCCCTGCACTGGGCCTACCGAGACGGACACCTGGTCAACCTGCCGGTTAGCCTGTTGGTGGAAGGAGACATCATAGCCCTGAGGCCGGGCCAGGAATCCTTCGCCTCTCTGAGGGGGATCAAGGTAGCTGGAGGCTGGTCTCCTTCCCCGGGAACTCTCATGGGAACATCCGTAGGCAGTTGGGCTCCATCCTGAAGCTCCCAGCCAGCTCCCTAGGCTTCACGAGGGCTCTCAGGCAGAGCTGGGGCCTCCTCCTTGTGTTGTTTTTTTCTTCTCCCCAGTCCCACAGGCCCCACCCCCAACAGGCTCTTTGCTAGCAGACAGCCCCTGGCCCTGGGCACTGTCTCCGCTTAGCTGGCATTGCCCCGGACAGGGGCCTGCGACAGAGCCCTTTCATCCGCCTCGCCCCCCCTTGCCACTGCAGGATGACGAGCACATAGTCCTGGAGCCAGGAGACCTGTTCCCCCCTTTCTCTCCACCGCCCTCCCCCCGGGGAGAAGTGAAGAAAGGGCCGCAGAACCCCCAGCAGCACCGGCTCTTCCGCGTCCTGGAGACCCCTGTGATTGACAACATCAGGTAGGACTGCCACCCTGCCTCCTCCCGCACCAGCTGTCCTCTCTCTGGTGCCTCCTGTGACAAGGAGGGGCCCTGTCCACCCCAAGGCAGCCCAGGGTGCGGGATCTCCTGAGCCTCCTCTCCCCCCTCTCAGGAGCACTCTTAGAGAATGCCGGCCCTGCTCAGTCTGACCTGAGGGAGCTCTGGAGGGGCTTCATGGCCCTCTTCCAGGGCGTCACTGGCCAGGGCTGGGGAAGGACTCCCTGGCTCTCAGTGGAGCCCTCTCAAGGTGCAGGTGTCTGGCCCGTTCCCTGAGCGGGGCTGAGGGTCACCTCTTTCTGCAGATGGTGCCTGGACATGGCCCAGTCGCGCCCAGTCACCGCTCTGGACAACGAGAGGTTCACGGTGCAGTCGGTGATGCTGCACTACGCTGTGCCCGTGGTCCTGGTGCGTGAGGCGGGCCTCGGGGCAGGGGAGAGGGCCGGACATGGGGGTGCCGGCAGCAGGACCAGAGGAAGCCTGCAGTGTGGATGGCAAAGGAAGGGCACCCAGGCCGTCCCGCCTCGGGGAGGGGTGAAGGCCGCGCCCCCTCCTGTTCCCACAGGCTGTCTTCCTCATCACCAACGCCCTGCGCTTCGTGTTCCGTGCCCCCGGCGTCACTTCCTGGCAGTACACCCTCCTCCAGCTCCAGGCAAGGATGGCCTTCTCTTCTCTCTTGTGCTCCTGTCCCAGGGGACCGGGTGTCCTCGCCAGGCCCTGATTGTCCTTCCACTCTGCAGCCCAGTCTCCTAGGGCTTCAGCGGGAGAACACTTCCGCTCCTTCCCTTGCTGCCCCTCGGACAGCTGTCCTTTCTCCCGGGGAGGGGATGGCTGGGGGCAGGCAGCCCTCCCCTCCTCCTTCCCTCTGGCCAACAGCTCCCTGGAGCCGGGTGCTTTGCTCCTTCTCAGGTAAATGGCATCCTGCCCATCCTGCCCCTGCTCTTCCCAGTCCTCTGGGTCCTGGCCATGGCCTGTGGGGAAGCCCGCGTCTTGGCGCAGATGAGCAAGGCCTCGCCCAGCTCCCTGGTAGGTGTTCCAAGGCATCTGGGCACGGTAGCGGGGACAACAAGAGGGGATTGACTGTGCTGGAGAAGCAGAGGCAAAGTCCAGCCCCCTTCTCTCAGCGAGGGCTCGGGCCCTTTCCGCTGCAGAAGAACCTCTCGGCCAGGCCCCGGGTGTGGGGAACCTGCCTCCTGACTCCCACCAGTGGAGCACCAGGACTACCCAGATGCCCTTTACCGAAGGGCTTGGAAGCTCCGCTGGTGTGGCCCCACCTTGCCAACATGGAAGCCTGGGTGAAGGCGGCTTTTTTCCTCACCTAAGCCCTCCTCTCTCTGCAGCTGGCCAAGTTCTCGGAGGATACCCTCAGCAGCTATACAGAAGCTGTCTCCACCCAGGTATGCTGCCCAGGATAGTTCTGCCGGGCCCCTGCAGCCACAAGCCTCTGAGTCCTCAGGCTCCCTCCTGAGACCCTGGGACTCTATTTATGGCCCTGCGTGTCCAGCCCGACTCTTGGAGCTCCCCCTACCTCCATCCACCAGACGCACGGGGACACTAACCAGGCCTGATCCCATGACACATCAACACCTTGTCCCAGAACCCTGACTTCCTTGCGCTCCTCTGGACTTTTCCCCATTTGAGCCCTGGAGGCCATCTCTAGGGAAATAAGGCTGAGCCCCAAATGGCCTCACAGACTTTCTCTCTCCTGTCAGGAAATGCTGCGCTGCATTTGGGGCCACTTCCTGAGGGTGATCCAGGGGACGTCACCAACTCTGAGCTATAGTGCCAGCCTCCTGCACAACTTGGGCTCCGTCACGGTGAGGGAGGCCCTCCTGTCTGGCAGGCCTGCTGTCTGGCTGGGGCTGGACTGTCCATCTGCCACTTGGGTGGCCCCTGGGCAGGTTGGGCCGATGCCCAGCCCCTTTCCAGCCCCAGTCTCTCTCCCTGCAGGTCCTGTGCTGTGTAGACAAACAGGGGATCCTGTCGTGGCCAAATCCCAGCCCGGAGACTGTGCTTTTCTTCAGCGGGAAGGTGGAGCCCCCTCACAGCAGCCACGAGGATCTCACGGATGACCTGTCCACCCGCTCCTTCTGCCATCCCGAGGTAGAGGAGGAGGTACGGCTGGCTCCCGTGGGCCCGACTGGGCCGGGCTGCTTAGCCTCGGAGCCTGGCTGATGGCCTCGGGAGGGGGAGAATGAAGAGGGAGAAGGGGTGGGGGGCTCAGGCACCCCTGGGAGCTGCTTCCAAGTGATTAAGGCAGCGGGGGCCAGGAACCGCCCTGCCTCCTCAGTCTCAGGAGCCGTGGGGCCCTGGTTCTAGGCCTGATCTCCTGTCCTCCTCAGCCCCATGAACGAGACGCCCTCCTGGCTGGCTCCTTGAACAATACCCTGCACCTTTCCAACGAGCAGGAGCGCGGAGACTGGCCTGGCGATGCTCCCAAGCCCCCCGAGCCCTACTCTCACCACAGAGGGCACGGCCGCAGCAAACACCCGTCGGGCTCCAATGTGAGCTTCAGCAGGGACATTGAGGCTGGCGAGGAAGAGCCTGGCAAGGTGAGCGGGGGGAGACAGAGCAGAGGAGCCGCCTCACTCGCCGGAGGCCTTCCGGGTGCCACCCATCCTGGACCGAGGGCTCTGAAAGAGGACAGTCATGCCAGCCCCTACCGAGAGCCCCCAGACCTGGCCAGCGGGGTGAGGCCTGGCCCTCACTCAGTGCGGCGGGCCCGTCCCCCTCCAGCGCTCTGATGGTCACCAGCCTCCTGATTAGAACCTTCTATACGCACTAAGCCATGGCTTCCTCCCTGGCTGAGAGAGATCCCTTCTTATTTCCTCCCTGCCTGGCGTCCCACTTGATCAGGAATGCCAGTGTCATCTGGTGTAGATGGAAGAGGCAGACAGGAGCCTGAGGACGGGGAGGATGGGGGGAGGGGTGAGCGCTAGTGCTCTGCCCGGGTGGGTGCACCTTCTCAAAGCTTGGCCCACCTTCCTGTGGGCCAGCCTTGGGCAGCAGCTGCAGGGAGGAGGGTGGAGCCTGGGTGCATTCTCCCTCCTCCTCCCGGCCTCAGGCTCCCTCCCCCACATCTCCTCCAGGCCCACGCCGGGATGGAGGGCGAGCCCTACGAGGCCGAGGACTTTGTGTGCGACTACCACTTGGAGATGCTGAGCCTGTCCCAGGACCAACAGAACCCCTCCTGCATCCAGTTCGATGACTCCAACTGGCAGCTCCACCTCACCTCCCTCAAGCCCCTGGGCCTCAACGTGCTGCTGAACCTGTGCAACGCCAGCGTCACGGAGCGCCTGTGCCGCTTCTCAGACCACCTGTGTAACATCGCCCTGCAGGAGAGCCACAGCGCCGTGCTGCCCGTGCACGTGCCCTGGGGCCTCTGCGAGCTGGCCCGCCTCATTGGTATGACCTGCAGGGGCGGCGGCAGGCCTCTCAGGACAGGCTTGGCACATACATGCCTGCCTGGCGTGGTGGCCCACACCTGTAATCCCAGGACTTGGGAGGCTGAGAAGATTGCAGGTTCAAGGCCCGCCTCAGCAGCCTAACAAGACCCTCAGCAACTTAGTGAGACTGATTCAAAATTAAAAAAAAAAGAAAGCTGGGAGTGGTGGCACACGCTCGTAATCCCATTATTTGGGAGGCTGAGACCAGAGGATCTGGGTTCTCGGCCAGCCTCAGCTGGGCTCAATCCCTAGTACCCTTCCCCTCCCCCCCCAAAAAGGACTGAGGGAATACAGCTTGGAGGTAGAATGCCTCTGGGTTCAATCCCCAAAACCTCAAAAATAAATATATAAATAAATAATAAAAAGGGCTAGGGGTGATATAGCTCAGAGGTAGAATGCCAGCAGGTTCAATCAGCCATACAAAACAACAACAACAAAACAGGCTGGCACTTGTCACAAGCACCATCCACCCTTTTTTTTTTTTTTTTTTTCAGTACTAGGGATTGAGCCCAAGGGCATTCTACCTCCAAGCTGTACTCCCTCAGTTCTTTTTTTTTTTTTTTTCCTACCTCCTGAGCTCTATTTTTATTCTTTATTTTGAAACAGAGTCTCACTAAGTTGCAGAGGGCCTCACTAGGCAGCTGAGACTGGCCACAAACCCAGATCCTCTGGTGCCAGCCTCCCAAGTACTGGGATTTCAAGCATACGCCACCATGCCTGGCTTCCATCCACTCTTTTAACTTGTGATGGTCCCTGTTAACCAGCCGCTGCCGTGTGTGGTGGAGCTTCCAGGTCTGGGGAGAGAGCCAGTGGCTGAGATGGGAGGGCAGAAGGAGCAGGCCAGGGTGACTGGACTGCAGGGCAGTGAGTGGCAGGTGGCGTGGGCCTCCGCCCTGAGTGCCGTCCCTGTCCACAGGCTTCACTCCAGGGGCCAAGGAGCTCTTCAAGCAGGAGAACCACCTGGCGCTCTACCGCCTCCCCAGCGCCGAGGCCGTGAAGGAGACCTTGTTAGGGCGGCCCTCCTGCGTCACCAAGCGGCGGCCTCCCCTCAGCCACATGATCAGCCTCTTCATCAAGGACACTGCCACCAGTGAGCTGCAATCCAGCCTAGCCTGCGTCCAGTGGGACCTTCCAGAGCTTGGCGGGCGGGGGCTCTGGCCTGTCCACTTCTAGGGAGGGCCGGGTAGATGAATGGCAGACCACTTCCTGCGTCCTCCGGTGTGGTAGGAGCTGGGATTGGGCACACAGGACAGGAAGTATAGCCTCTGTGTTACTGGCCTGGGGTCTCCTCCTCTGTCAAGGGCTCCTTAGCACCTTTTTCAAGGACAGCACTGTGCTTCCTGCTGTGTTGGGTGGGGTGGGGGCCAGCACCTTTTTCCAGGACAGCACCGTGCTTCCTGCTGTGTTGGGTGGGGTGGGGGCCGGTCTGGGGCCCTCAGGCTTTGGGGTCTCTATCCCACCTTCAGGCACAGAGCAGATGCTGTCCCATGGCACCGCCGATGTGGTCTTGGAGGCCTGCACGGACTTCTGGGATGGAGCTGACATCTACCCTCTTTCGGGTTCTGACAGGTGGGTGAGGAGCTTGCTAGTCTGCCTGCCCCTCTCACAGTCCGGGGACACCCAGGACCACTCGCCTACCTTCAACTCTGCTTCCCTGGCAGAAAGAAAGTGCTGGATTTCTACCAGCGAGCCTGCCTGTCTGGTTACTGCTCCGCCTTCGCCTACAAGCCCATGAACTGTGCCCTGTCCTCTCAGCTCAATGGCAAGTGCATTGAGCTGGTGCAGGTGCCCGGCCAGAGCAGCATCTTCACCACGTGCGAGCTGCCCAGCACCATCCCCATCAAGCAGAACACCCGGCGCAACAGCTGGAGCTCCGACGGTACCATTCACTTCCATCCCGGTGGGCCGGGGCAGCCCAGGAGCGGGACGGCTTCTGGAGGGCCAGAGCCTTGCTGGTGGCAAGAGGCGCCGTGGGTACCGCACAGGAGTTGGGATGCCAGTGTGGCACTGACTAGCCAGTGACATGGGGAGCCCCTTGGTTTTCTCATTTATAAGTAGGCACTTATTCGACCCTCCTCTCAGGTCTGTTGCGATGTTTAAGGGTGTTAATGTAGATAAAGGACTTTCTTGGGAAGTTAGAAAACAGTGTGTGTTTATAGAGCATTAGCTGTATTCAAGGCAAACAAAAGCCCAGGTCACAAGTCCTGCTGGAACCAAGGGACTCCCACCCCTCCCACCCAAACACATACACTCAGGGGGTCTTAGGAAGCCAGAGACCATGCGCTAAAGCGGTTGCCAAGGGTGGGGCCCGCCCCCTCCCCCTGGAGCAGGGCTGGGCAGGAGCTGAGCTGTGCTCTGCCTGGCTCTCCAGGACGGCCACCTGACTGATGAGAACCTTTCATTGTCTTTTCTCCCGTGTCTGTTGGCTCCTTTGTGTGTCTTGGCTGCGTGTGCCCGTGTGGCTGTGTGTGGTCCCCTGGGGCCCACATGCTCCTTGATTTGGGTGTGGCATCTGTGTGTGTGGCCCTGGGCTGCCTCCTGGAATCTGCTGGTTCCTGGGTGTCGTGACTGGGCCATGTCCCCGGCGCCCTGCCGTGTGTTTGCCGGCTTTGTGTCTTGTGCCTGCCTGAAGAAGGGATCGGGGAGGTGCTGGAGAAGGAAGACTGCATGCAGGCCCTGAGCGGCCAGATCTTCATGGGCATGGTGTCCTCCCAGTACCAGGCCCGGCTGGACATTGTGCGCCTCATCGATGGGCTGGTCAATGCCTGCATCCGCTTCGTCTACTTCTCTTTGGAGGATGAGCTCAAAAGCAAGGTGGGGAGAGCCCGCCCCCTCTGCTGCCCCTGACCCTCCTCCCCTTGGGCTTTTGGGCCCGTCACTTCATCGCCATCTGCCTTTTTCAGGTGTTTGCAGAAAAGATGGGTCTGGAGACGGGCTGGAACTGCCACATCTCTCTCACGCCCAACGGTGACATGCCCGGCTCGGAGATCCCTCCCTCTAGCCCCAGCCACGCAGGCTCCCTGCATGATGACCTGAATCAGGGTGAGGGCAAAGCTTACAGTGGGGTGTGGGGGGTTCTCTCCTGGGAGCCACAGCTAGGAAGATCCGCTACAGGGCCCTCCCGCTAAGTCCACTCTGGGAAAGTGGCCTCGATGTCCCCGCAGGCCACAGCAGTGGGCAGGGGGAGCGTGGAGACCTGGAGGCAGGAAGTTGTGTGCCATCTGCAGGGCTGGCCCCAAATGAGGGACAGTCTTTTGACCCCGCAGTGTCCCGTGATGATGCAGAAGGGCTCCTCCTCATGGAGGAGGAGGGCCACTCGGACCTCATCAGCTTCCAGCCCACGGACAGTGACATCCCCAGCTTCCTGGAGGACTGCAATCGGGTATGATGGTCGTACCTGTTCCCCTACCCCCCAAAGCGGCACCACGACTGCCCCAGAGGGGAGAAGGGCCGGAGGAGGGCAGGCAGGTGGAGCCTTCCTGCTCCCCATCCTGAAGCCCTGCCCTGGCGTCTCTGCTTCCTCCAGGCCAAGCTGCCCCGGGGGATCCACCAGGTGCGGCCCCACCTGCAGAACATTGACAACGTGCCCCTGCTGGTGCCCCTCTTCACTGACTGTACTCCTGAGAGTGAGTGCCGGGCTGGGAGCGGCTGGGGAATCCAGTGGGCTGGCGTGATGGGCGTGCCCGTCCCAGGGAGCCAGCAGTGACAGTGTCCACATGATCGTGCTGCCGGGGTGGAATTGTTCCAGAGTGGGGCCCGCTTTCCATTGCTTCTGCTCTCCTGGCTGGCCGGTCTCTGCTGGCACCGCCTGGGGCTCCACCTGCCTGACCTGCACTCTTCCCCCAGCCATGCGTGAGATGATAAAGATCATGCAGGAGTACGGGGAGGTGACCTGCTGCCTGGGCAGCTCTGCCAACCTACGGAACAGCTGTCTCTTCCTCCAGAGCGACGTCAGGTCAGTGGGCCAGCCTCTGCCTCTCAGTCCCTGGACAGGCCTGGGTGGGGTTGGGGGCATATCCTGTGGTTGGTGGTGGGGGGAGAGTGGAGATGAGGTCTTTGCAGAGTGCAGCTTACAGGTGAGCTTTCTCTACACTGAGTAGCATCGCCCTGGATCCCCTGTACCCGTCCCGCTGCTCCTGGGAGACCTTTGGCTACGCCACCAGCACCAGCATGGCCCAGGCCTCCGATGGCCTCTCTCCCCTGCAGCTGTCAGGGCAGCTCAACAGCCTGCCCTGTTCCCTGACCTTTCGCCAGGAGGAAACCATCAGCATCATCAGGCTCATCGAGCAGGTGGGGGCTTAGACAGTTGGTAGAGGGAGGGGTACACGCCCCGTTTGAGGCACCTTGCAGGGCAGAGTGGCAACACAGGGTTCACCTGGGCCCCGTGGACCTCATGCCCAGCCCTTGAAGCCAGTGGAGCTTCCCCAGGCAGTTGAATTTGTCTCTGCTCCTTTCTCTCAGGAGCCTCATGGACTTGTAGCTCTTGGCTGTAGGCCTGAGGGAGGTCAGGCAGACCCCAGGTCATAATCTATCCGTCTCGGTCCCTAGGCTCGGCATGCTTCCTATGGCATCCGAAAGTGCTTCCTCTTCCTGCTGCAGTGCCAGCTGACCCTCGTGGTCATCCAGGTGAGCAGGGGCCGGCACAGGCATTGCCCCTTCCCCCACCTGCTTCTTTGTACAAGGGCCAGTTGAGAATCCGGGGAGGGAGGCTGGGGTGCAGCACAGCCAAGGAGTCCCCAGAGCCGCTGTGACGCCCTTGGGCATTTGGAGATGACCCCGTTGGTAGGACAGTGCGCCCTCCGGCCCTAGCTCCTCTCAGCCCCGACTTGGGCATCTCTCTGGGCAAGGCCCAGCCCTGAGGTCCTGGTGTCTTAGTAACTTGCCAGAATCTAATCATGGTTCCTCGGTTCTTTCTTGGTCTAGTTCCTTTCTTGCCTGGTCCAGCTGCCACCTCTTCTGAGTACCACGGACATCCTGTGGCTGTCCTGCTTTTGCTATCCTCTGCTCAGGTGAGAGACAGCTGGGACCAGGATGTCAGTGGCATCTGGACCCCTTGTCTTCTTCCACCTCCCTGCCAGACTCAACCTCACTCCCCACACTCCCTAAAGACTTGCCTTATGAGAATTGGGGGACAGGGGTGACAGTCACTGTTCCTTCATCTGCTCTGCTTTGCAGCATCTCTCTCCTGGGGAAACCACCCCATAGCTCTATCATGTCTATGGCTACAGGGAAGAACCTTCAGTCCATTCCTAAGAAGGTAAATAAGGCAGACCTGCCGAGCTGGGGCCTCTTGGAGGAATGCAAATGGTGTGTGTTGGGGTTAAAGGTTGGGGACTGGGAAAGGGCCTAATCTAGAAGACTCTGTGCACTCCGGAGACCTGGAGAGCTAGCACTTGGCCAGAGGAGGTGGTAGTTGGAGCTGAGAAATGTCCTTGCTGGGGGTGGGGTGGGGTGGGGTAGGGTGCGGTCCCTGCTCCTTAACCCCCAGGCCTATCCTTTTGCTAAGAGCCTGTGCAGCCAGCAGAGGGGCCATCCGCTGCGGAGTAACCAGCCTCCCTTTTCCTGCAGACCCAGCACTACTTCCTGCTCTGCTTCTTGCTCAAGTTCAGCCTCACCATCAGCTCGTGCCTCATCTGCTTTGGCTTCACCCTGCAGAGCTTCTGTGACAGCGCCCAGGCCCGCAACCTCACCAACTGCTCCTCTGTCATGCTGCGCAGGTGGGTCTCTGGGGCATCCTCCCTCGGCGCCCCGGCCCCCTCCCATTTCCCCAAGGAGGCTGAGCCTTGTCTTGCTCTGGCAGTGATGACAGCGGAGCCCCAGCCTGGTTTGAGGACTTCGCCAATGGACTGTTATCAGCCCAGAAGCTCACAGCCGCCCTGATTGTCCTGCACACTGGTAAGGGCTCTGAGAGGGACCGCCGGCGGGGAGGTCCCCCCAAGTGGCGGGACAAAACGGGGGCCCGTGGGAGCCTGACAGCCCTGCCTCGGCCCCATTTTCTGCAGTCTTCATCTCCATCACCCATGTGCATCGCACCAAGCCCCTGTGGAGGAAGAGCCCGCTGACGAACATTTGGTGGGCCGGGACTGTGCCTGTGGTGTGAGTAGCACTCGCGGGAGGTCTCACTGCCCTCCTACTAAGCGCCCTGAGAGCAGGGAAGCAGGGAAGCCGGCTTGGGGCTCACACAGGCTGCCTCCTTGCCCCACAGGCTGCTGGGTCACGTGGTCCAGACGGCTGTGGACTTGCAGCTGTGGACACACAGGGACAGTCGTGTCCACTTTGGCCTGGAGGACGTGCCCTTGCTCACATGGCTCCTGGGCTGCCTGTCGCTGGTTCTGGTGGTGGTCACCAATGAGATCGTGAAGCTGCATGAGATTCGGTGAGCTGTCTGCAGGGCCCCTTCCTCGGGGCTTCGGCGTGTTCCCTAAGCCCGTCTTCTTCCTGTGAGCACTCTTCCCCCCCTCCCTCCTCTAGCGTCCTGCCCCATCCTCTGGTTTGAGGGTCTACAACAACCAGCATTTTTTTGTGTGTGTATTGAACTGGGGATTGATCCCAGGGCCTCTACCTACAAGCTACACCCCAAGCCTTATTTATTTTTATTTTGAAACAGGGTCTCACTAGGTTGATGAGATTCTCACTACTTGCTGAGGCTGTCCTCGAACCTGAGATCTTCCTAATCTCCTAAGTATTAGGATTACAGGCCTACACCACCACATCCAACTAACAACCAGCATTTTAATCTTCTGCCCCACCAGGGTCCGCGTCCGCTACCAGAAGCGACAGAAGCTCCAGTTTGAAACCAAGCTGGGCATGAACTCTCCCTTCTGAGCCACTGGCCGTGGCAGCCACGGTTGACCTGTCCGAGTCAGGGGAGTTGGTATCATGAATGTTTCTGAGTTTGCTCTTGTGCCCCGTGGCATCAGAGGCCCAGCTCTGGTCACTGAAGACCCCACTGGTATATGGAGAAGCTGAGGAGCTGTGGCCTCCACCCGAAAGGACCTCCTGGTTCTTCCCTGGCCTCGCCAGGGGCACTCTTGAATGTATGACCTCAGGCACTTGGCAGAGGGGCCCTGAGCCCCCTCCTCTGTGGGCTGCCCCCTCAGGGTCCCCTCACCCAGTGCCCTCTGCTCTTGCATCTGTGGCACAGCCTCCAAGCAAGGGCCTGAGCCTTTTTTTTTTTTTTGGAAGAGCAATGGCCGCTGCCATGGGAGATGGTGCATCCTTTCCGCCTCCCTGCCTCCTGTCTTCCTGGGGCAAGGGCCAAGGTGTGGCCTAAGGACCTCCCCTCCCTCTGGGGGGCAGCCTCACACCTGAGCCTGAAGATGGGGAAGAGCCTGAAGATGAAGGGCCCCACCTTGCCTGGAGCCTCTTCCTGCGCCTGCGCTCAGCTGGCTGCAAGTCAGTCAGGGGGGATGTGGCCCAGTTTGCCGGTAGCCCCTGCCCTCATCCTGGGAGAAGTTTTTACTTGGTGTATATTTTTTACTGGAAATGAGCCTTTTAGGAATGAATGTAAATTGGTTTATATTAAAACTTGCAAATTGCTTAAGAAAAACCCGTGGCTGGTCCATGAGGCAGCCGGGAGGGGCCGCCCCCTCGAAGGCCACAGGCGCCAAGGGAAGCCCCCGAAGGTGAGGGCTGGCGCCTTTTCCTTCTGTGTCAACGGGTGCCCCTGGGCCCAGCTCAGGGAAGACCCCGGACTCAGGTCTGTGGCACAGATCCAAACACACAGCCCAGTAGCGTGGAATGACACTTTCATTGGTGTTAGTTGGGGGAAGAGGTTAATGGTTACAGAGCCAGGGCCAGGCCAACCCGGCCAGGCCTCCAGCTCCGAGGTGGGCAGTCGGTGCTCCTGTTGTGGTCCGCAGGCCCTCCCCCACTGCGTCCTCTCAGGCAGTTAATAGATAGAATAAATTCCATTTAAAATATATGCATTTCTCTCTGCTTAAAAAATAACATTTACAGTTGAAAAAGTGTGGACACTGGGAACCTGTTAGTCCCACCGCCTCCTGCCCCTGCCCGCACTGTCCCCTGTGAGGGACGTGGACGAGGGGGCAGGAGTGGCAGGGGCACAGCCACCACGAGGGCGTGCCCTGCTGCGTATTTACACGTTCTATGTACACTTGCAGGGAGGGGCCCAGCCATGCACACTGCTCCACCCCGGCTCCTCAGAACGCCAGGTCACAGGCATTCCCTTGCCACAGAGACTTGAGACATGAGCTAGGGGTACACAGGCAGCACCCCAGAAGCCCGCCACCATCTCCTCCTTGAGGGAGTTCTTACCAGGGTCCCTGTCCAGGGGCCAAGGCTGTCCCGTTGGCTTATACATGGGAGGGGGCTTTGACAAGTCCCCTTGGCTTCTCAGGAGAGGCTGTGGCGGGGAGAGCTACTCCAGCCCCACCAGTGCCCGGTGTGTCCCGGGCGGCATAGGACTCTTCAGTGCGGGGCCAGAGGCAGGGGACGCTGCCGGTCACGGGGTGCACCTCGGGAGGGCCTCAGGTGGGGCTTGCTTAGTCCAGCATGGCATCCAGCTGGTCAGCCAGGGCATCGAACATGGTGCTGATGTCATCCAGAATGTGCTTGGTGGAGGTCCCGGGGGCGCTGCAGCAAGAGAAAGGGCCGATCAGACGGGGAAGGAGCTGCCACTGAGCCCCTGCCTGGCACCAAGCGCTCGGTGTGTGTCGCTCTCAATGTTCTCAGCTTCCTGGGCAGCAAGAGTCGCTGTCCCTTCCTTACAGAGGAAGGGACTCATCTGAGCCCATGCGCCTTTAAGGTGGCAGTCACCAGGAATCCTGCAGGTAGGACCTGGGCAACTCCAAAGGCTGGGGTCCTGCCATCCCACTGGAGGTCCCCACCCCAGCCCGAGGCTCTGCCTGCAATGCTCCCCTCCAGGGGTCCCAGGATGCATGTGCGGAGCTGTTCCCTCAGCCAGCCTCATTCCCGCCCACCTGGCACCCCACACCCTTACCCCTCTCGCTCCTCAGCACCAATGCTCCTCTCTGCGGCCCTAAGTGCGGCTGCCAGGGACGAGCTGGTCTGCTCCAGCCTCTGCTGGGCCCGGCCTGCGCCGGCAGCCCCTGTACTCTCCGGCCTGGGTGGGGGCACCGGGCGGGGGCCCAGTCGGGGAGCCAGCTTAGGGCCAGAAAATGCCAGCTGGGTACAGGCCACAGACACAGGCTTTGGGGCTGTTGCTGCAGAGACAAAAAGGTTGGCAGGTGACACGGCTGGGCTGGACAGGCCCTGTGCGCAGCACACCCTCCCCGCAGGCCCTGGCTTCCTACCTGCTCCAGGGACCTTGAGGAGGGCAGAGGGGGCGGCTGGGGGCTCGGCCTCCATGTTCAGCCTACTGCTTGCTGGCTTTTCCAGACCAGGCCCAGGGCAGGGCACCGAGGGAGCTGGGGGCTGCATGACTGGGCTGGGAGGAGAGGCCGGAGCTCCTGGGGTTGGAAGGCTGCTGGGCTCGGGCCTCGGAGGGCTGGAGGAAGCCGAGGAGGGGGACTCGCTGGGGGGCTGGGGGGCAGAGGGGCCGGGAGTGGCCCCTGTTACCCCGAAGGCCAGCAGTGCCGTCTGCAGTGGCTCTCTCTCCCTGCATTTGGGTCTCCGCTTGACAGTGTCTGACTCTGTGAGGTTGAAGTCAAGGCCGGGGGGCACTGGCGTCTCCCGGGGTGGGGGGCCAGCGGGCTTCGGGCGCTGCTTGATAGTCAGGTTCCCCTCCTCTGCAAATGGCAGCCCTTCCCCAGAGCTGCCCCGTGACGGGGGTGTCCCCTCGGGCCCAGGCTCCTCTTCCTCGGTGTCTGAGGCTGGGCCAGCTGGGGTGGGCGGGCCGGGGGGCTCCGAGGGGCCGGTCGGTTCACTCAGTGTTCGCCGTCGGGGGCCTGTGGCACCCTCCTTGGGCCCTGAGCTTCCGTCTAGGGGTGGCGGCTCCGTGGGGCCGGAGACTGAGCTGAGGCGCTTGGGGGGCGGGGGTGGGGGACCCTTGCGACGGGCCCGAAGCGCGAAGGACTGGCTTCGGGGAGCCCCTCGGCTTGGGGTCGGGCTAGGACTGGTCCGAGTGAGGGTGCTGCGTCCTGGTCGCCGGGTAAGGGTGGCATAACTGCCCAAGGCACTGCCCACCGGCCCTTCGGCCTCCCCCTCGGGGTCCCCCTCAGCAGGGCCGGGGCGGCTCAGGCTCTGGGACCGACGCTTGGGCCGAGGTGGGTCTGGAGGGGCGGCAGGGGGGCCGGCCAAGTAGGAGAAGGCTCGAGGTGCACCAGGAGGCGGACCCGCAGCTGGGCTACAGGGCGAGCCTTGGGGGTACATAAAAACATAAGGGGCAGGTCCTTGACCAGGAAGTGGGGTGCAAAGCTTAGGGGGCCGCTCTGTGCCTTCTGGAAGGTTCCTTTCCTGTAGGGTGCTGGGGTCTCCACCACTGGGCTGGGGGGCAGGCTGCTCTTGTGAGTGACCAGACCCCCGTGAGCGAGCTCCGATGCTCTCCTGGCTGGGGGAGCGGGCGGGGGGCAGGGGGAGTGGCTCAGGGCCACCGCCTGCCATGGCTGCCTGCAGCTCTGGGCTCAGCTCGCTTCCCTGAAAGGTGAGGAGGCGCGGGCCAGCCATAGCCGGACCCTCCCCGTTCTCCAGCCCCTCGATGGCCATCAGCTCCGGACCCCTGGCCAGCCGGTTCCCGCCTTCACCCAGGGCCTCCCCCTGCAGCAGGCCCCGCCGGAGCTCTGCCAGCCGCTTCACACCCAGCATAAGCTTCTTCTGATGCCCTGGAGGGGTGGACGGAAGCGGCAAGGTTAGCTAGGTCTGGGAAGGTGGCCCGTCTCTCGGAGGCACGGAGGTGGGGGCTGGGGGCAGCCAGAGGCCTCAGAATGGTCCTCACCCAGCTTGTTGACTCCGATCTCCTGCAGCTCCTCCCAGGTGAGATCGGCCACCAGCCCCATGGAGTCGTAGCCGCTGCTCACCAGCTGCTTGTGGTACTGCGGCAGCCCCAGTGCACACAGCCACTCCAGCAAGTCCGCCTGGAAGGGTGTTGGTGTTAGATCTGCGTCCCCCTGCCCCCAGCCAGAAAGAAAGGAGCACCACAAAACCAGCCCGGGGCGAGAGCCCGGCTCACCGGGATGTAATTGGGCAGCCATTCAGCAATGCTGAGCTGGGCGATCTCTGAGGCAATCTTTTTCCTGTGGCCCGGCTTGGTCACCCCGATGGCTGTCAGATCCTGCCACACAGGGTATGAGCATCAGGCCCTTCCTCTGCCAGAGGGGCCCTCCCCTTCCCTGGCTGTGGCACCTACCTCGGGCGTCATGCGACTGATGGTTGGCACATCATAGCCAGCCTGCAGAAAGTGGGCAGTGTAGCCCTCTAGCTGGAACTCGCTCAGCCAGTTGTGAATGGCCTGTGCGTCCTGCGGGGTGGGGGTGGGGTGAGGTCAGCAGGAATGGAGCCCGAGGAGGCCCAGTGAGGCCCACAGTGTACCCCCAGCACAAGCCTCACCTTCCCCTCCAGCAGCTGCTCGGGCCTCACATCCTGGGTGAAGATCTCCCCAGAGCGGTAGCTGGCCAGGGGGAGGTGGCTCAGGTTGTCTTGGAGGAGGGAGAGAAATGGAGGTGGCAGGAGGAAGGGGCGCCGGGCCCTCAGCCTCCCCACTTGCATCTCTCCTAGCCAACCCCAGCCCCATGAACTCTTCCTACCTGGCAGGCCCGGGGTGTGGGTGTACAGTCCCGGCAGCACCGGGTCCTCTCCGGCAGAGGTCAGCGGCTGGAGGAGACAGGGAACAAGATCCCATTGAGTATGTAGGGGACTGAAAGGGGGACAAGGGGATCCTAGGCTGTTCCCAGCGGCCCTCACTCCTACCTGGGCATTCTCAATAAGGAGGCCAGTGCCATGGCCATTGGTGCCCTCGGAACTCTGCCCGCTGCCAGCGCTGCGGATGCTGCCCACGCTGCCTTCGCTGCCCACGCTATTCCTGTCACCTGCTACAAGGGGCAGAGGCACAGGGGTCAGAGCCTCAGCTGGCACCGCTAACAGCTGACTGGCAAACGGCTAAAGCCAGACGCCCACGCCAGCGCCCAGTGCCGCCCTCCAGGAGGATATACCTGGGCTGTCTGGGCTGAGGCCCACCCGAGGGAGCTGGCCACAGGTGAGAGGGTGCAGCGGGTCATCTGCAGGAGGCTGTGGTGTCCGGGAGAAGCCTGGGCGCTGGGGGGTGGGCGCAGAGGGGAGACGGGGCACAGGGATGCCCACCCGTTTGCTGACCACTTCCACGATGCCTGGGGGGAAGTAGCCTACACGGTCTGTGCCCCTTTGGCTCTCGTGGATGTGACCCTTCCACCGGCCATCAGGATGCTGCTCAAGCACCTGTGACAGGGTGCAGGGGGAGGAGATGGTCATTCCCTACACCGTGCAAGTGGCAGGTAGCTATTTCTGCAGCCTTGGTCCAGCTCTTCCTCTTCCCCTTGGCTTCTGATAACCAAGTCAGCCCTGCTTCCAGCAGCCCGTGCAATGTCCTCGTGCCATAGGGCCTACAAACGGGAGCCCCAGGGACAGACAGCCTGTGCTCCAATCCCAACCCTGCGGTTTGCTAAGTGTGTGACTTTGGGCAAGTGGCTTTGATTTCTCTAAGCCTCAATTCTGCCATCTCTAAAACAGAAATGCTATCAGCATCCATCTACCTTCCCTGGATTCAGAAAGGATTAAATCAGAGAGCAATTGACGGAATAGCCTGGAAAGCCAGCAGGTGCCCGAGCAAGTCACCGTAATCATCTGTATTCTCAGAGGAAGGCCCGTGCCAGCCCCTCACCGTGATGACGTCCCCCGCCCGGATATTCAGCGCAGTGGGATCGTGGAGGTTCCAGAAGTCCTTGAGTGCTCGGACCTTCAGGATCCCTGAGGCTTCTGAGAGAAAGGGAGGGCAGGCGTCATCTAAAGATCCCGAGAGCATCTTCCTGTCACTCCAGCCCTTCCCCCAGGGACACCGTGCCCCTCCAGCTCCTGGGGCCGCACGCTCACCCCGCAGGAGCTGTTTGATCTCCCGGCTAGCCTGGGAGGTGGTGAACTGATGTACGATGTCCAGCGCCGTCTGGTTATAAGTGTTCCGGATGTTCACGTCCACGCCTCCCTGGGTAAACAACGTGACTAGTACTGAGACCCTTCCCGCCATCTCTCCCCTCATCCTCCCGATCACCTAGGAGCTGAGTACTCTTGTCACTTTTAGATTTTACAAATGCGGAACTGGAATTTCAGGGACCGGGCCAAGGACGAGCTAGCAAGAGGCGGGCCTGGGGTTCTGACCAGGCGGGACACAGGAAGCTAGGCCTTTTCCCTGCCACCCACTGCACCATGCCAAATGCCATGGTTTTCCCGCTGGCCCCGGCTTGTGACGGAGCCTCCGTGTGTACCCGTGGGGTGGCCAGGCGCGTGCACCCACCTCCAGGAGCAGCCGCACCACCTCGGTCTTGCCGTACAGTGCGGCCTCATGGAGGGCTGTGCCCGTCTTGGTCTGGCGGTTGATCTCAATCCCGGCTCTCAAGAGCTGCCTGTGGTGGGCAAAGGGAGTCACAGAGGTGACAGGGCAGAGAGGTGAGCCGACGGCTGGGGGCTGGGAGACAGGGGAGCAACGTGAAGGGGCAGCAGCGAGGCCCTGGGGCCCCCTGGGGGTACCTGATGACTTCTCTGTGGCCATTCTTGGCAGCCAAGTGCAGGGGCGTGGTGTAGTTGGGGTCACACGGGTCCTTGGCCTCCCCCTCCAGCAGCGCCACGCATAAATGGCTGTTTAGTAGCAGCTGGGCCACCTGGAACACAAGCACCCCTCTGCAGCTTCTTCCTGGGACCCCATAGACGTCTGGCACCCAGCACCCGAGGGCTGCGGCCTTACCTTGAGCCGCCCAAATTCGCAGGCCAGGTCCAGGGGTGTTTTCTTGGCCTTGTTGACCAGGCAGGGGTTAGACTGGTGCTGGAGGAGCATCTCTGACTGGGGGTGGGGGTGGCGAGTCAGGTGAGGGGGTCTGGGCTGCCTGGCCCCAACCTCTCAGCGCCCCCAAGGGCAGGCTCACGTACCACCTCGTAGTGCCCGTACTGTGCAGCCAGGTGCAGCGGGATCTGCCCGTCCAATGAGGCGGCATTGACAGCTGCAGAGGCCCGAAGCAGCAGCCTCACGGGCTCCAGCCGGCCCTGCCAGGCGGCGTAATGCAGCGGACGCATGCCTGCCGGGAGGGTTTTTTTTTTTTTCAGTACTGGGGATTGAACTCAGGGGCATTCTATCTCTGAGCTATACCCTCAGCCCTATTTTTTATTCTTTATTTTAAAACCGAGTCTCACTAAATTGCGGAGTGTCTCACTGCTGAGACCAGAGGCCGCGAACCGGGATCCTCTGGTCTCAGCCTCCCGAATGCTGGGATTACAAGTGTGCGCCACCACGCCCGGCTGGGAGGGGTTTTTTGGTGTGTGAGTGGTTCTGGGGATTGAACCCCCAGGGGCATTCTACCTCTGATCTACACCCTCAGCCCTTTTCATTTTTTATTTTGAAACAGGGTCTAAGTTGCTGAGGGTGTCACTAAATTGCTGAGGCTGGTCTCAAACCTTCAACCTGCAATCTTCCTGTCTCAGCCTCCCACGTACTGGGATTACAGGCATACACTACCATACCAGCTCCCCCCACCCCAATTTTTTTTGTGTGTGGTACTGTGGTTTGAAACCAGGGCCATTCTACCTTCCAGCTATACCCCCAGCCCTATTTTTTATTTTTATTTTGAAATAGAGTCTCTCTAGGTTGATGATTCTCACTACTTGCTAAGCCTGGCCGCAAACCTGCGATCCTCCTGTCTCAGCCTCCTATGTAGTAGGATTACAGGTATGCACCACCATACCCAGCTTATATTTATTGGTACTAGGGATTGAACCTAGGGGCATTCTACCTCTGAGCTACACTTCAGCCCTTTTTATTTTGAAAGAGGGTCTCACTAAATTACTAAGGCTGGCCTCGAACCTATAATCCTCTTATTTCACCCTCCCAAGTACTGGGATTACAGGTGTGCACCACTGCACCTGGCTAGGAGTTAGGGGTTCTGAGTGAGATCCTGGGATGACATTGGTTGGGGGACATTGAGCAGAATATTGAGCCACTGTGAGAGACCGTCCAAAAGGCTATAGATGGCTGGGTGTGGTGGCGCATGCTTGTAGAAGGATCTCATGTTCGCGGCCAGCCGCAGCTACTTAGTGAGGCCCTCTACAACTTAGTGAGACCCTGTTTCAAAATAAAGAATAAAAAATAGGGCTGGGGTGTAGATTGGAGGTAGAATGCCCCTGTGTTCCATCCCCAGTTCCACACACAAAAGGGGGGGGGGGCACAGAACAGACTTGACTTCACCATGGTTTGGTCAGGAAGAGGTCCCACTATATGGGGCCCAAGCCAGAGTGCCATTGTATCCACCACAGACATCTGGCAACCCCAGGACAGCGACATAACCTCTCTGTGCCTCAACCTCTTAATCTAAATATCAGGCTGTGAGCACTATCCACTACCCCCAGAAGATTGTGAAGTTTATTTATTTATTTATTTATTTATTTATTTATTTATTTATTTATTTATTTTTGCGGTACTGGGGATTGAACTCAGGGACGTTCTACCTTTGAGCTACACCCCCAGTCCTATTTTTTACTCTTTATTTCGAAACCAGGTCTCACTAAGTTGCGGAGTGCCTCACTAGGTAGCTGAGGCTGGCCGCGAACCCGGATCCTCTGGTCTCAGCCTCCCGAATGCTGGGATTACAAGCATGCGCCACCATGCCCGGCTGTGAAGTTTATTTTTTATATTTGTGGTACTGGGGATTGAACCCAGGGGCATTCTACCTCTAAGTTATACCCCCAACCCGATTTTATTTATTTGGAAATGGTCTCACTAAGTTGCAGAGGGCCTCACTAAGTTGTCAAGGCTGACTTTGAATCTGTGATCCTCCTGTTTCAGCTTCCCAAGTACTAGGATTACACGCATGCGCCACCATGCCTGGCTCCTATTTTATTTAAAAAATTTTTTGTGGGGGTGGGGGGAATACTGGGAATTGAACCCAGGGGCATTCTCCCTGTGAGCCACACCCCCAGCCCTATTTTTAATTCTTTATTTTGAAACTGGGTCTCACTAAGTTGCGGAGTGCCTCACTAAGTAGCTGAGGCTGGCCGCGAACCCGGATCCTCCAGTCTCAGCCTCCCGAATTCTGGGATTACAAGCGTGCGCCACCACGCCCGGCTTCCTAGCTCTATTTTTAATTCTTTATTTTGAAACAGGGTCTCACTAAGTTGCAGAGGGCTTCACTAAGTAGCTGAGGCTGGCCTCCAACCTGTAATCCTCCTGTCTCAGTCTCCCAAGTACTGGGATTGTACTCACATGTGCCACTGTGCCAGGCTAAGGCTCAGGCTAGGAAGTATAAAGAGAGGGAGCCATCTGCAAGTTAGAGAGACTGCGCCAACATCTAGTAGCACTGTGCCAATCTAACAGGAGCAGGCTCTGGGTCTGGGTTGGCGGGGGACACACTGGGGGCCTCACCGTTGCTGTCCTTGATGTCAACCGTGGCCTGGGCCTCCAGCAGCAAGGCTATGAGCTCCAGGCTGCCCCCCAAGGCGGCATGGTGGAGAGCAGAGAATCTGGCATGGGGGACACAGAGTGGGGGTGTCAGCACAGTTTCCTCCCTCCCCAAGCCTGGTCTCCCCCCCACACACACACCCGCCAGCCCTGCCGTGGGAGCGCACAGCAGCCCGGCCATAGCATGAAAGGGCTCAGTGTCTGGGCTGAGAGGCCTGTTTGTCTGGCGTCCCCCCCCCAGCCAGCCCAGGGGAGGGGGCCGTGGGAGCAGGAGCCCTCGAGCTCCTACCCTCCAGGGAGAAAAGGGGGCCCAGGAGGAATCTGACCCAGGGAGGCCCCTCGGAGAGGCCCCAGGGCCCCTCCCCTGGCTCAAGGCTAACCCCCAGGCAGGTGGGTGGGCAGGACCCCCTCCCTCTAACTCCACATAGGCTGGATCCAGCGCTCTCAGCAAATACACATCAAGGGCTGAGTTTAAGAGGGGAAGGGATGCCGGGCTCCAGAGCCTTTCCCTCCGCCAGCCCGGCAGCACCCACTCACCCATCAGCATCCTGGTAGTTGACATTGAGCCTCTTCGTGGAGCCCAGGAGCTCTGCGGGGCAGGACAGGGGCATCAGGGCGCAGGCACCCAGCTGCCCTCCCTCAGAGCTCCCTCCACCCACCTCTGGAGTCCAGCTGACCTCTGGGCGTGCAAGAAAACACCTGTCCCATGGCCCTTTACTGGTCCTGTCCCCGTAGCTCCCACCCAAAGCCACGGGCTGGAAGCTGCGGGGCACCAAGTGCAGGGAGCGGCTGCAGCAGTGGCCCGGCCTCCCCAGGGGCCCCAGCCCAGCTTGTTTATAGAGCCAAAGGGGGCGGGAGGGGGCGCTGGCACGATGTGCCCTCGATGCACAGGCCCACGGAGCGCATGGTTAGCATTCCTGCCTGAATGGGCTGGGGAGCGAGCTGCCTGGTCCCGCTGGTTCAGGGAGACGGGTGGAGAAGGAGAGGGGCTCTAGGTGTTACAGGCAGGAGCGATGCCAGGGTCCGGCCAAGGACCTCAACACCCAGCCCAGCATCATCACAAACACCTGCACCAGCCCCAGCTCAGTGCCCACTGCTGTAATAAAACAGGCCAATCACAGAACCTGCTCACAGGGGTTCTGCGTGCACTGCCTGACCGACCCTTGTCAGCATGCAAGAGCGGCAGCTCTCTGGGCCATTTCAGAGCCCCTTACACGTGGCCACTAGTACACCATGTTACTCCAGCAAGAACGGGTACCATTCCCCCCACCCCCTGCCCCGGACCTCCGGCAGGTTCTCAGGCAGCCTGGGGAGCACCTGCTGCCTGGGTCCCCACAGGCTCTCCGGGGCTGGCCTCCCTGCAGCAGGGTGCACTCGGGTAAGCTCCCTGCACTAGCCAGGGCGCTTTGGGGACAGTCCTTGAAGTGTCAGAGAGGGAAAGGGAAAGGCCTGTTGCAGGCGGCCCCTGCCTTCTGCTAGAACCCAACCCTGCGGGGAAGGAGGGGGCCTGGCTCAACCCAGGCCGGGCAGCAGGCCAAGCATGCTGGTCCAGGCCTGCCCCCCCCCCCCCGCCCTTGCGGGCCCCTGAATACCCCAGCAGCCCAGCCCGGGCAAGGCAGGGCCTCATTCTAGCCAGGAGGACAGGGAGGGGACAGCCACACTGAAGGACTCTATACCAAAAAGGTAAATACAGAGCGGAGGGAGCCAGGGGAGAATGCAGAGGCGGGGGCCTCTGGAAGGAAACACGGACCTCCCAAGTTTCCTAGACCCTCTGGAAAGGCCTTGTCCCTGAAAGAACAAGGGCCCGAGAAGCAGGAAGTGCATGGCTCAATGCTCTCTGCCTCTCACTGGCTCTGTGACCTTGGCCGGCCACGGTGCCTCAGTGATGGCAAAATGAAGTCAGCAGGAAAGAGACGGAGTCCTCCAGCACCCACCCCCATCCCCCACCCCGCCCTCCCAGCAGCGGCCGGCCTGGACAATCTGGGACGGGGCAGCCGGTGGCGGGATGTCGTCCCTCCAGGGAGGGGCAGGACAAAGTGGCAGGAGGGACATAGGAACCGGGGCAGGGCTGGCTGGGTGGCTCTGTTCTTTCCAGAACAATGGCCGGAAAGGTGGTGGAGCAGAGGCTCACGGTGACTGGGCTGGGGACCTTGGCGGAGGGTCCTGGTTCCTGGCAGTGGCTCCAGCACTTCCTGCGCCTCGCGACCTTCTTCCCGGGGCTGGCTGGCTCCCGGGGGGTGGAAGGGTCACTCCTGACTTAGGCTCAAGCAGAGGATGTGAGCTCAGCCCGCCACCCCAGCCCACTCTGTTTCCTCTGGCCAGACAAGGAGACATCAGAAAAAAGAGGCAGGGAGGGGCTCGGGGTAGGAGGAAGGGCAGCGGGACTGTAGCAGTCTCCTCCCAGCCACCTGCTCCCTGAGGAGGACCTGGGCGGAGACAGAAATGCAGGCCAGGTATCAGAGAGAGGAGGCTGAAGGGGCACTTGGGCTCTGGCTTTGGGTAGTCAGAAAGCTCTAGCCACCCCCATAGGAGGAAAGAGGGGAGCCCTGACACTTCCCTCCCGGCAGCTTCCTTTGCCTCTCTGTGGGGGGGGGGGGAGAGAAGGAATTCGCAGCCCCATTTCTGAGAAGTGCATTTAGATCACCTGGATGCCTTCCTAATTTGCAGAGTTCCTAGCCCCCCTTTCTGATGATTTTATGTGGGGAGAGGAGTCCGGGGAATCAGTGCTTCTGAAATAATCCCCAGGTAATTCAGACATGCCCAGATATCAATAGAGATCCGTGGGGGAGTTCTAAGAACGTTCTAAGAACGAGGCACAGGGTTAGCATGGATCTGTCCCACAAAGGCTGTGTGACCGTGGGCAGGTTGCTAACCTTCTCTGGCGCTTTCCTTATCTGTATAATGAATATAGAAATACCTATCATGAAGGGATTACAGCATTTCATAAACTGGGAGGCGTACTAAGGTCACCTTGGGATATCACTTGTGTCACCAGCTTCACCAAGGACAGGGGAGGGGAGGCCCAGTGCCAGAGCCGGGTCCCTTGGGCCCACACCTGTGCCCCCTGCAGGGTGAATTCCCCCTCTGGACTGAGGGAAGGGACCGTTTCCCCTATAGACAGTTCCCCCCGGGGAACACAGGGCACCTTGTAGCCTGGCTTTGAGGTTCCTGCCACCAGCCTAGAGACCCCTCCCAAGGGCCTCACTTCGAGGCCCTGGGGCTATGAGGCCAGCAGCAATGAGGTCAGGGCCCCATTGGGCAGGTGGCCAAAAACAACACAGGTAAGTGGGGGAGGGGAGGGCCCCCTCTTGGGTCTCAGGTCCCTCCCCTGGGACCTCCTTAGCACCTCCCACCTACTGCCCTGTGTCTACTTACTTCCCCCGGGCACAGGGACCACCACCCACCGCCCCAGCTCTCTGTGGCCAGGCCTCCGCCCGAGTGTGCAGGTGGGTGCACGCCATTAAAATCCTTCTGCTTGGCACCCACGCCAGAGGTGTGGGCGAGGATAGTAAGATGTCTCCTGGTAGCCTGGGGACTCCTTCCTGTGCACAGGACCCAGGTGTGTCTTAAGACTACAGCCCCAGCACCCCAGAGGCGACCCTCCCCTCCAAGAGCTCCTCCAGACCCGACGTCCAGGCGCTGAGTCCTGAGGCCCTTCCCGGGATGGCCCGGAGTTCACCCCGAGGTCCAGGGCCTCACCACAGACAGATCCAAGAAATGGGCTCAGGGGTGGCCACCCACAGCCCCGTAGGACTACAGCCCCCAGGCTGTGGAAAGCTCTAGAAAATTAGCTTTGGCCGCACACTCTCAGAGGGCATACATAAGCAGCTGGGTCAGGGGGAAAGGCACTTTAGTAAGGGGCTAGATAGTGTTGGAAAAAAAATTTTTTTTTTCCCCCTCTTAAAGAAGAGCTGTTTTTAAAAGATCTCTTCCATTAAATTCAGACATAAACACCGAGATGCTCTGCTTGAAGTATGTGTGTGGGACTGGGACTGGGCAGCGAGCTCTATCCATTCAGTCTTTCCCATCCCATAGCCAGAATCCCCATGGTGCCAAAGAACGCATCTGAAAAGCTACCCGAGAGCAGGCAACCCCATGAGGCCTGCAAGTTGGGTCTGTTTTGTTCTGCTGCAGCGGCCCAGGGCTCCTAACACAGACTGGCACACAATAGGAGCCCAACAGCCCAATAAAAATTTAAATGAATGTACTTCAGTCCTCTCACTTTACAAGCAAGGAAACTAGGGCTCAGAGAAGTTAACCACCTTGCTTAGGGACACACAGCCAGGGGGACCCCAGTTCCTCTCTGGCTCTTTCTCACAAAGCCTCTTCTTATCCAGAACAGGACCGTGTCTCCTCCTCCAGTACACAGCTCACAACACCCTCCTCTCTCCAAGCCTCTCTGTAGCATCAGCGCTCGGGGGGTGAAGGGGGGGGCTCAGCTGAACAGTCACCCCATCAAGTACTCACTCGTCTTTGCAGCTTTGACCTTAGCCACCAACTTCTGCACACCAGTCACATCTCCGTTCTTGACAGCGAGGATCAGGTCCTGTTCACGACCCATCCTGGTCCCTGGGCTGGGCTCTGGGCTCAAGAGTCCAGGGCAAAGGCAGGGAACCTTGTCCAAGCCGACCTTCAGTGCGCCATGCCTCAGCCCCTTGGAGGGCTCCCGGTCCCGGGGGAGCAGGTCTGGTGTCCCAGGCAGGGTGGACTCCTTGTGAGGCGCTGATGAATACTCAAAGTACACTGAGAGCTTGGAAGCAGGAAAGCCAGTCTCGGAGGGGGCGGAGGCCGGGTGGAAATCTGCACGGATATCAGCCTGCAGCTTCCTTTGGGCCGGGCCTGGGCACGCCAATCTTCCCGGGCGGCTCAGGAGCACCAGT
This sequence comes from Graphiurus murinus, assembly GCA_004027655.1. NCBI lineage: Eukaryota > Metazoa > Chordata > Mammalia > Rodentia > Gliridae > Graphiurus > Graphiurus murinus. The sequence goes on along the minus strand of PVLC010010188.1, from coordinate 4,279 downwards.
GCCCACCCGGAGATCAGCCAGCATTCCCTTGGGCCTCAGACAGCAGTCGTGGACGGGTCTTGGGGGTCTGGAAAAAAGTAGTGCCTCTGCTGAAGGCTGGGCCAGAGCCTGCAAGGGTCCCAGAAGCAGGGCATAGAGGAGGAGCAGGGCAGGACTTCCAGGGAACCCCCAAACCGCCCCACGCTGCCCCTGCGAGTCAAGTAGGGGCTCTCAAAGTGGGGAAGAAGCTTGCCAGGGAGAGAGGAGTATGTGCAGAGGGGAGGTGGCATTCTTTGAGGGGGAGGCTGAGTCACTGAGGCCCCAGGGCCCTGGGCAGCACCTCAACCTTGGGCAGGAGGGGCTCTGGCAGCATGGCACTCTGGGGCAGGCCAGCCAGCAGCCTGTTCTCCACAGCTCCAGGCTCTGACACCCACAGACAACTGGCGGGCCAGGAGGTGAGGCCCAGGAGGGTGGCACAGGCAGGGGTCACTTCCCGTCCAAGGTGCCTGCCCCCAGACTCCTCCCTCTCTCGGCTTTACTTTAATAGCTGGATGCCCTAACTCTGAGGCTCTTTACAACTGAGGGGGCAGGGTGGGAGTATATGGCCCCCATTTCTGGCGGGGTCTGCCTGCTGGACAGAGAAGCTCTACAGCACCTGTTGCTGACCCTTCCTCACCCCTGTGTGGGATGAAGGAGCAGCTGGGGCTGAGACCAGAGACTGAGCTGGGGCGCTGACGGCCAGCGCCCCCCACCCCACCTACCCAGCCCGAACCTGAAGCCCAGACCCTCGACTTCACTGCAGAAAGGCTTACGTCAGTTCCTCGGTGGCTGCGAATTCGTTGCCAGAGTCTTGTGGCATGAGACCCAAGCAGGCCAGGGGCCCTGGCGGGGGACCCCTCACTCCCCAAACGTCCCAAGCGCAACCCAGAGGGCACTCCCCCTCCCGGCTGGCGGCCGACACAGGGGGAGCGCGCCCCTGGCAGTGCTTGGGGTCGGGCTGGCTCCCCCGCCCCTCGGAATGCCCCTCCAGCGTCGCGCAACCCCCAGCCGAGCCCAACCCGGGCCGACCCGGGGAACAAAGCGGCGGGAGGGACCAGGAGGGCCGATCGCCGGAGGGTATAGATGCGGGAGGACGAAAAAGGGGGCGCGAGGAGGACGGAAGGAGTGGAGAGATGGAGGCGCCCGCCGATCCCGCAAGAAAAGTTAGTTTGCGCCCGCCTCCCAAGGGTGCTGACCCCCAGCTCAGGTCCCGCATTCTCACCTCGCCTGGTCGCCCCGCCGGGGGTCCCGCTGGCCCGGCGCGGTCCCTAGCACTCAGGACGTAGGCTCCCGCGGCCCCCCTCCCCTTTCTCCTTTTCCATGGCCGGCTCAGCGCCTCCCGCAGGAAATCCCGCCCCTCCCCCCTCCCTCCCGCCGGATCGGGAGAGAGGGACCGTCCCGGCCGCGCAGTCGAGCTGTCAGTCAGCGCTCTCGGCCCCGCCCCAATCCGTGACAAACCACGCCCCCTCCACTCCGCTTCGAACCCGGGGCACTGACCGGATCGGCGCATGCGCGCAGGTGAAACGGAGTAGGAGGTGTGGGGAGGCGGAGTGGGACGGTTTTCGCCGCCCCGTCCGGGTTGTGGATCCCGGACCGTCTGGGCTCTAGAGTTTATATCCACAGATGAGATACCCTGGGTATGACTGGGTGTTCTCACCTACATGATGTGAACGGGTTTGCCAAGACCCGAGGACCCCACTTGAGGAACCCCCTTTCTCTTTGCCCTGTCCCTCCCGGGACTCCCGCAGCGACCTGCGCCCGCCGCCCGAGCCACCAACCACGGCCGCTGGCCGAAGCAATGGTGACACCTAGCGGACAGTGCCGGGGAGGCCCCTGTGGCGGCGGCCGGGACCCCAGCCTCGAGGAGGTTCTATCGGAGGGCTGGGGTGGCGCTTCAGCACCAGCGCGGGCCGGACAGCGCCTCCCCACCCCCAGCCCTGGAAACCCAGCTTAAAGTCCCTCTGAAAGGCCCTGACTGCAGACCCCGAAGGAGCTCCAGACGTCTCTGGACCGCTCCTGACAGATCCAGGTCGCCTCCGGTTTACAGTGCTGGAACTCGGGAACCCCCGGTTCTCCCCGTCTTTGCCCAGCCCAGGTGGTGGAGACTAGACAGCCGAGGACTGCCGAGTGGAGGGTCCCTCATTTGACTATTCGTACTACACTCCCAGACGCCAGTTCAGATTTTACTAGAGAGGGTCCCCGAGGAGGGCTGGGGACAGGACAAAGGAGCTCCGGCACATCCAGAAACCTGCAAGCTAAACTCAGCCCCGGCATCGTGGCACACTCGTGTGGGTCGGCGCTAGGACCCAGGATAGCCCGGAAGGCGGGAAGCCGGTGGGTTGATCCGGGGACTGGAGGAGCCGGGGGCGGAGCCGGGGGCTCGGCGGTGGGCGGGGCATAGAGACCCGCGCGTGCGCGCGTGCGCAGCCGCAGTCGGTGGCCCGATGGATCCCGAACTGGAGCCCCCGACAGTGGAGGTTCCAGCCGGGCGCGTACTCAGGTGCGGCGGGGGCGGCGCGGGGACTGGGGGGAGGAGGATCGGGGTCCGGAGCCCGGTGGGTGGCTTGGGTGCTCGGATGCTCGGTGCCGACCCCGTGTTCTCTTCTCCCCCAGCGCCCCCGAACTCCTTGCCGCCCGCTCGAGGTCCCAGAAGCTGCCCCAGCGGTCGCATGGCCCCAAGGACTTCCTCCCGGACCGCTCGGAGGCCCAGGCCGAGAGGCTGCGCGTGTGTCGCGAAGAGCTGTGGCAGCTGCTGGCGGAGGAGCGCGTGGAGCGCCTGTGAGGGGGGCGGGCCCGGGCCGGGGCGGCGGGCGGGCGGGCGCCGCAGAGTTCTCGGGCAGACCCGGACCGACGCTTCCCCACTCCTCTGCAGGGGCAGCTTGGTGGCCGCCGAGTGGAGATCAGAAGAGGGTTTCGTGGAGTTGAAGACGCCTGCGGTGAGCGACAGGCTGGGCTCAGGTACAGGGAACCTGCCTTGTCTGCTCTCCAAGCTCCTTTGTGACACTTGCTCTGGATCCCTCACAGGGTAAATTCTGGCAGACCATGGGCTTCTCAGAGCAGGGCCGCCAGCGGCTTCTTCCCGAGGAGGCTTTGTATCTGCTGGAGTGTGTGAGTGGGGCCCTGGGAGAGTGGGGAAGGGGCTCAGTCGGTACAGCATGAGACTCTTAATCTCAGGGTCGTGGGTTCGAGCTCTGCGTTGGACGCCACTAAATGCCCCGGCCAGCGGGGGTCTTGAATGGGAGACTGAGTCGGCTATCCTAATGGAATGAAACAAGGGACGCAAAAGAATGGAGGCAAGACAGGGTTCTGATCAAGCCTCAATTTTTATTTGAACAAGAAAGCTTAAGTTTCTTTGGGTGAGGGGTGGGGTCAGGCAAAACTTGTGTGGGCTTACATGATTGGTCATGGTTGATCTTGTCCTTTTTTGGTAAGGGCCATAGCAGCGATAAGGGATAGAGCCTGTTTTGCAATGTAGTCGTTGAGAGGAAATTCCCTCACAGTACATGGTCCAGTTCTGACCAGTCTTTTGGCTCCCGACAGGGACCAAGGAACGGTTTGATTAGGGTTAAAGTATACTTCGTTAAGTGAACTTGTAATAGGACTTATAGAGCAGGAGACAAGAAAGGCATGCAAGGCAGCAGGGATTCCAGTCCAAATTCGGGTGCAGGTTGACCATATTCTTGCTGTGATGCTGGGAGGTGGGGAGTAGCGGAATGGAGAAGTTGTCTCCGTTTGGCTGGGGCACTGCAGGAAGGGTGCACAGCTGAGCTCTTGTCCCCATTTCCAGGGATCAATTCAGCTCTTCTACCAAGACCTGCCACTGTCTATCCAGGAGGCCTACCAGCTGCTGCTGACGGAGGACACGGTGACTTTTCTGCAGTACCAGGTATTTGACACCCCATCACCCCCAGGAGCCTCCTGTTCACTAAGTCAGTGTGTAGGGATGACCCGGTTAGGGGAGGTGATTTTACACCATGTCCGGACTCTATACAGGCAAGTTGGGCTGCAGACATAGGTTGTTACCAAGACAACAAAGATAAGAATGCTGACTGGCTCTGCTGCCTCAAGCAGACCTGCCTGAGTGCTGCTAGGTCACCATGGCAATGAGATGAGATAAAATGGACCCCGAGACCTAGAAAGTTAGAAAGTTATACGGACCTTGAAACTTGTATGTGTGTGGTACTGGGGATTGAACCCAGGGGCATTCTGCCTCCGAGGTACACTCCAAGCCCTACTTTTTTTTTTTTTTTTTTTTTGCGGT
>PVLC010010187.1:0-51286 GCA_004027655.1 Graphiurus murinus | reverse complement strand
GCGGTACTGGGGATTGAACTCAGGGGCATTCTACCTCCGAGCTATACCCCCAGCCCTATTTTTTATTCTTTATTTTGAAACCGAGTCTCACCAAGTTGCGGAGTGCCTCACTAGGTAGCTGAGGCTGGCCGCGAACCCGGATCCTCCGGTCTCAGCCTCCCGAATGCTGGGATTACAAGCGTGCGCCACCACGCCCAGCCAGAGTGATGTTTTTCTAAATAGGAGTTTTCTTGACTTGAAGTCTGAGTAAATTTGGATGTATTTATAGTACCTTTTGTCAATTGTGATCATTTTATTCTTAGGATGAGGTGTTCTATATTGAACTATCATGTGCTCAGCAGAAGAAGCAGGCGATGAAGGAAAAGAGGAATTTCTTTTTCTGACTTTACTGTGTTAGGAAGAACTGGAGACTATAAGAAAGACTTGCCAGCCTGGTGTAGTGGTACACGCTTGTAATCCCAGTGCTGGGAGGTTGAGACCAGAGGATCTGGGTTCGCCGCCAGCCTCAGCTACCTAGTGAGGCCCTCCACAACTTAGTGAGACCTTGTTTCAAAATAAAGAATAAAAAATAGGTCTAGGGGTGTAGCTCGGAGGTAGATTGCCCCTGGAGTCAAACCCCAGTACCTGGGTTGTTTTTTTAAACCCATTATGTAAAATTTTAACTTATTCTTGCAGGGAATGAGCAGAGAGAGAGAATAGTATAATTCCTAGCTTGCCCTAATGTCTTGAGGATCCCTTGGGTCTTGCAGTTAGTAGGATCAGAAAAACTGAGGAAACTCCAGGATTTTCTTTCTTCTTTTTTTCTCTATTTTCTCTTTGAGTCTGACCATTGTTAGAAATATGTCATTATCTTAGAACCAAAGATCAATAGAAATTAAATTTAATCAGCTTGGCATGGGTATTCTCCTTTTCTATTTTTGCCTTTTTAAAAAAATCTAAGACAAGCTGGGCGTGGTGGCGCACACTTGTAATCCCAGCATTCGAGAGGCTGAAACCGGAGGATCCGGGTTCGCAGCCAGCCTCAGCTACCTAGTGAGGCACTCCGCAACTTAGTGAGACCTGGTTTCAAAATAAAGAATAAAAAATAGGGCTGGGGGTGTAGCTCGGAGGTAGAATGCCCCTGAGTTCAATCCCCAGTACCACAAAAAAAAAAAAAAAAAAAAAAAAATCTAAGACAATATAAAAATAAATTTGTCATTGTTCTCATTTAATTTGACCAAGACCTTATGTTTTCCACCTATCAAGTTCTTTAATAGTGAATTCTCCTATCACAAAGGCATTCTTGAAGTTCAAATAAGGACTTTGCTTGTTCTCAGTAAATCTGAGGAAAAGGGGTATTTTTTTATTTGGAAAAGTTGCATACATTAAAAGCCTTGTATTAAAAATTGATCAAGGAAGCTAGGTGTGGTGGCGCAGGCTTGTAATCCTAGTACTTCGGAGGCTGAGACTGAAGGATCCGGGTTCGCAGCCAGCCTCAGCTACCTAGTGAGGCCCTCTGCAACTTAGACCCTGTTTCAAAATAAAGAATAAAAAATAGGACTGGGAGTGTAGCCCAGAAGTAGAATGCCCCTGGGTTCAATCCCCAGTACCGGGGCGGGGGGGGGGGGAATTCATTGGGGAATTAGGCATGGTGGTACATGCTTGTAACAGTACTTGGGAGGCTGAGACAGGAGGATTGCAGGTTTGTGGCCAGCCTCAGCTGCTTAATGAGGTCCTCTACAACTTAGTGCAACCCTGCTTCAAAATAAAGAATAAAAAATAGGGCTGAGGATGTAGCTTGGGGGTAAAACGCCCTTGGTTCAATCCCCAGTACCACACACACAAAAAATTGATTAGGGCTGGGGATGTAGCTCAGTGGTAGAGCTCTTGCCTAGCATGTGGGAGGCTCTGGATTCCATCCTTAGTGTGTGTGCCCGAGTGTGTGCGCGCACGCACGCGCACACACACACACACACACACACACACACGCACAAATGCACACACACAGAGTTCAATGAGGAAAGCAGTATGATCTTAAAAGATAAGATGTTCATTGATTATGTTTTTGGAATGATGGTTTTTAGACTTACTCATAGGGTAGCAAACCTGGTTTCTGAACATGAACACTGGCTTTGGAGATAATGCAGTTAATCCTGGCTCTGTCATTTACTCGTACTATGAAGTCATGTTCATAGCTCATACATATTAGTCAGTTTCCACATCTAACAAAGTGGAGATAGATTATTAATGTTATTGTTAGGCTACCTAGTGAGGCACTCCGCAACTTAGTGAGACCCTGTTTCAAAATAAAGAATAAAATATAGGGGTGGGGATATAGCTTGGAGGTAGAATGCCCCTGGGTTCAATCACCAGTACTACAAAAAAAAAAAAAAAGATTATTAATATTATTGTTAGGACTAAATGAGAACATTCATATTAAATGCTTAACATAGGCTTAATCTCACATGTTAAGCATTAGCACTTCACTTCTTGAAGCACCATGTTCATGATTGACAACATAATGTGTTTCTTTTAAAAAGAAGATATGAGCCGGGTGTGGTGGCGCACACTTGTAATCCCAGCATTCAGGAGGCTGAGACCTGAGGATCCGGGTTCGAGGCCAGCCTCAGCTACCTAGTGAGACACTCCACAACTTAGACTCGGTTTCAAAATAAACAATAAAAAAAATAGGGCTGGGTTATAGCTCGGAGGTAGAACGCCCCTGAGTTCAATCCCCAGTACTGCAAAAAAAAAAAAGATATGATTAAAATTTTTTATCTTAATACAGAAGGGACAAATTTAAAATGAATCATGGTTTTAAAAAATAAATTAACAAAGCCAAGCATGGTGGCTCATGCCTGTAATCCCAGTAGTTGGGAGGTTGAGACTGGAGGATCACAGATGTGAGACCAGCCTCAGCATTTTAGGAGACCCTATTTCAAAATAAAAAATAAACAGAGCTAGGAATGTAACTTGAAAGTAGAATGCCCTTGGGTTCAGTCCCCAGTACCAAAACACACACACACACACACACACCCTGTTAATGAAGAATTACATTCTTTCAGTTTTGCAGAGAATCAAGGAAGTATAAAATAAAATGGTCAAGTATAATCAAAATACTAAAATGCATTGTGAGTAGGTAAGTCATCTTCTTTGTGAAGTTTTCAAAGAAATAACAAAAATGTGTGTGTGGGGGGGCTTGGTTGTTATTATAATTTCCTATTGTAAGAACCAAAAGAAATATTTTCATAATCTAGAGGAACTGTCATTTGACAGTGGCTGGAGACATTTTTGGTTGTTACATGGGAGGGTAGTGTAGGATGGGGAGTGAGAGGTGGTGCTGCTGGAATCTAGTGGGTAGAGAGAGGTAGGATTGGTGCTAAAATTCCTGAAATGCACAGAGAACAGCTTCTCCCCACCCCCAATAAAGAATTATGTGAGCTGGACATGGTGGTGCACACAATTCATTCCAGTACTTGGGAGGCTGAGACAGTAGGATAATAGGTCCTTGGCCAGTCTCAGCAACTTAGTGAGGCCCTGTTCCAAAATTAAAAAAAAAAAAAAAAAAAAAAAAAGAAAGAAATGAAATAGGGCTGGGGGTATAGCTCAGAGAGGCAGAATACCCCTATGTTCAATCCCTAGCACCAAAAAAAAAAAAAAAATTTTTTTTTCCTGTTCCCAAATGTCAGTAGTGCCAAAGGTGAGACTTCCTGATCTTGACTAATACAACAGCATACTTAGGAGCTGACTAACATATGTTTTGTGGTGAATACTTTGTAGAAATGACTGGATTGTTTTAATTCTTAATCCTTGACCTTAAAGCATAAATAACTGAAAATAGTGTTTAATTCTCTTTAAATTGTACTAGTTTTCATGTGGGAAATTAAACTAGAAAACTTCTTCCATAATTACTTAACTTTTTATCATGAATAATAAGAAACAATCCAGCAAATCTATTTTAAAGATTATATTGATTGATGATGTGTAGTTTTTGTTTGTTTGTTTCAGTGCTGGGGTTCAAACCCAGGGCTGCATCCATGTTAGGCAAGTGCTCTACCACTGAGCTACATCCCCAGTTCTATTTTTTTATTCTATTCTTTATTTTGAAACAGGGTCTCACTAAGTTACAGAGGGCCTCACTAAGTAGCTGAGACTGGCCACGAACCTTCGATATTCCTATCTCAGCCTCCAAACTACTGGGATTACAAGCATGTGCTACCATGCCTGGCTAGGTATTAACTATTTTAAAGCATAAATATTTTATCTAGTAGATACAGTGGTTGTAGTAAATGAAGTTGAACACAGTCTATTGTTGTAGTTTACAAGTTCAAATTCTCAAACCTACCTATAGGTATCTTAATTTTTTCAAATCCTAAAATATGAATAATCTAAAACAAGTTCAAATCTGTTCCATTCTATAGTGGTATAAAAGAATGCTTCATATTATTTATTACAACACTTACAATTGAGGAAATCTTATCTAGTTTCTGAAGAAAATTCAGTTTATTTCTCAACAAATATAGGTTGCATCTAGTAAAACATTTGAGGATTTAGTATATAGTAATGTTTAAAATGGTTTTGTAACGTGTCAACAATTTGTCATTTGTAAAATGTACAAATATGAGCCTTAGTCCTGATGAGTCCACACTATGTGATCACCAGTTTCTAGTTTGCTATATTTGGGATATACACCTTCAGACATCTACTTGTAAATGACTCTGGAATGATACTTGATCAGTTTTGCCTAAATGGTTCATATTTTGTTAAAAAATTACTTTAGTTTCTTTTTATTATTTCTCTTGCTCTGTTTTTTTGTTTTGTTTGTTTTGTGGTACTGGGGATTGAACCCAGGGGCGTCCTACCTCTGAGCTACACCTCCAACCCTATTTTTTATTCCTTATTTTAAAACAGGGTCTCACTAAGTTGTGGAGGGCCTCACTAAGGAGTTGAGGCTGGCCATGAACCTGAAGTCTTCTTGTCTCAGCCTCCCAAGTACTGGGATTACAAGTGTATGGTAAAGTCTGATTTTTCATTATGTGTCAACTGTGATTTTTCTTTTTGTGTGTGCGTTTGTGGTACTGGGGATTGAACCCAGAGGCGTTCTACCTTCGAGCTACACCCCCAGTCCGAATTTATTTCTTATTTGGAAACAGGGTGTCGCTAGGTTGATGAGAGTCTCACTACTTGCTGAGGCTGTCCTCGAACTTGTGATCCTCCTGTCTCGGCCTCCCAAGTACAGGGGATTACAGGTGTGCGCCACCACACCTGACCAACTGTGATTGTTCAAGTGAAACCTAGGGCTTCCAAATACTGACCTTCGGTGAACACAGGCTTTGGAATTGGAGCACTGTTTTATACACTCTCTTTAATTGAATATATAAATTACCTGTAGTGGTGAAGTACATATGGAGCCAGAAGACAATGCTTTCCTTTATATCAAGTAATTTATTTTTATTACATATTTATGTTTTATAACAGGTTATAAATCTCATTTTATGTAATCCTGTGGCTTTTTTAGAATGTAACAAAAAATCCCAATATTTTGCTGATAGGTCTTATTTGTTTTGATTTTGTTTCTTTGTAACCAGATGCCATTAATTTGAGACCTGTACCTAAGAGCTGTGTGTTCTTGATCATAAAGTTCTTAAATGAAGAAGAACATCAGTGGAGTATACTTAGCCTGCAGAGATTTTTTGAGTCAGGATTACTTTTTATTTTAGGTACTGGGGATTGAACCCAGGTGCATTCTGCTTCTGATTTACAATACCCTCTGCCCTTTTTTAATTTTTTTTTTTTTTTTTTGCGCTACTGGGGATTGAACCCCAGGGCATTCTACCTCTGAGCTACACCCCCAGTCCTATTTTTTTTATTTTTTATTTTGAAACAGGGTCTCACTAAGTTATGGAGGGCCTCACTAAGTAGCTGAGGCTGCCCGTGAACCCAGATCCTCCGCTCTCAGCCTCCCAGTACTGGGATTACAAGTGTGTGCCACCATGCCCGGCTTTTTTAATTTTGTAACAGGGTCTCACTAACTTCCTGAAGCTGGCCTCAAACCTGTGATCCTCTTGTCTTAGCCTCCCAAGTATTGGGATTACAGGTGTATATCATTGCACCCACCTGAGTCAGTATTACTTTTTAGTTTATATTTTACTTTGGCTTTCTTTCCTTTGTAGCTTTTTAACTTTCCTGATACTAACATGTGGCTATAGTAAAAGCTTGTGAGACCAAGAGGAACATGACCTCTGAGAAAACTAACCTGTTTGCAAGGTGCACACTTCTTTTTTTTTTTTTTTTTTTTTTTTTTGCGGTACTGGGAATTGAACTCAGGGGCATTCTACCTCCAAGCTATACCCCAGCCCTATTTTTTTTATTCTTTATTTTGAAACCGGGTCTCACTAAGTTGCGGAGTGCCTCACTAGGTAGCTGAGGCTGGCCGCGAACCCGGATCCTCTGGTCTCAGCCTCCCGAATGCTGGGATTACAAGCGTGCGCCACCACGCCCGGCTTGCACACTTCTTGATAATTGGTAATTACTAGCTGGAGCAATTATGAGAGAGATGATGAGCAGAGAAAAAGTGCTGTAGGAAACAGTGGAATGACCCTTCATGTGTGCTAAATGATAATTTCCCATTTATTGTAGTTCCTCACTCTGTCAGGAATTTTTTTGGTATGTATGTGGTACTGGGAATTGAAACCAGGGGCATTCTACCTCCCCATCCCTATTTTTTATTCTTCATTTTGAAACAGAGTCTCACTAAGTTGAGGAGGGCCACCAAGTAGCTGAGGTTGGCCTTGAACCTATGATCCTCCTGTCTCAACCTTCCAAGTACTGGGATTATAAGTGTGTACCACCACATCTGGCAGATTAGGAATTTTCAAACGCTATGTACCTTCTTTCTAAAATACTAGTGTTTTATCATTGAGTTAAATTTAAGTCTTCCTTTTGATATAAAAGATAATGTTGAATGCTGGTAGGTTATGTGCAGCCAGAATTTAAATTTGAATCTGGGTATTACATGTAGAGAATATACAATTAGTCCTAATAGACATTGTGTCTTTTCTTCTTCCTTTCTTCTTTTCCCCTCCTACCTTCCACTTGGCTTCAAGAAGAAAGTCAGAAAGTTATGTTTGTGCATTGTCTCCCACAAGGACATCATTTGAGACTTCTTTTAGAAACTTAAAAATAGACTGGTGTTTTGGGTATACACTCATGGGATCATTTTGGGGTTGGTATTAAATTGGTAGTTTGGTAACGCAATGAATGTTTTCTTTGTGAATTGTAATTCTTTCTCTATATCTGTTCTTTAGAAATTTCCCTGGGAACAATCTTGCTTTTCTGCTGAAGCATAAGTTTTTGAAGGCTTAACATTTTACCTCCATGATGAAATGAGATAATGTATTATATTTTTATGAAGGAACTGAATAACTGTGTGGGAATAATAGGAACTTCTTATTCATGATTCTTGATTTAGAGATTCTAAGTTTCTCTTAGTTTAGTTGGAAATAAAAAGGTATATCTTGCTCTAGTCATTAATCCAATAACATTCATTATTTTCTCTTAGCTTAGTAGATACTGGGTGTATAGTTATGAACATGATAAAGATACACCATTGTCCTTGTCCTTATGGAGTTCTTTTTGTTTTGTTTTCCTGTGGTATGGGGAATGGAACCCAGGGGCATTCTACCTTTGAGCTACACCCCCATCCTGATTTTATCCTTTTATTTTGAAACAGTGTCTCACTAAGTTGCAGAGGGCCTCACTAAATTGCTGAGACTGTCCTCCAACCTGCAGTCCTCCTGTCTTAGCCTCACAAGTACTGGGATTACAAGCATACACCATCACACCTGGCTCTTAATGGAGTTTATAGTCTACCAGGTCTAAAACAATCAGTTATACATTAAGTGTGTATGCAGTTGTAAGTACTAAGACTAATAAGACATGTTTTGAAAATCCATAATGGGGAAGTTCAACTTAGTCTGGTAAACAGCAATGGCTTCTTTGAGGAAATCACATTTAAATTACTTTATCATTATGTGATTGAGGAATTCACTTTAATAAGTGCTTAGGAAAATACCTAAATACAAACTATTTAAGGTTCAGTAACAAACAGGGTAACATAAATTTCATTTTATTCTTGGTCTTTCACTTGTATATAGTTTCGATGAAACTCTTGGTTTCCTTAATTTTAATATTGATTTCTACAGTTCCTAGATGAACCTCTGTATGTGATCTAATAGTATAAACTTGATCTGGTCTTACACATTTTATAACTAATAAAAATCTTCAAGTTCTAACACATTCAAAAAGTATTTGTTAAAATACATTAAATTTATTTGACATGCCATTCTGTTGACACTTTTTAAAGTAAACAAACAAAAGCATTTCTGTTGTCTGTCTTCCCAGATAGACTGTCAATTTCTCAAGGACAAAGTCCCTATCTCCAGAACCTTGCAGGAGATGAGACAAGTAGTGAGTGCTAAATAAATATTGAACAAATCAATTATGAATAATCTATGTTCATAAGGAGGAAGCAACTTGGTTGCTGACCTTCATGCTTCTTTTAAATGTCTTTTTAGATAGTTAAGGTCAGGGGCCCTTTGATATCACAAGACCTGGTTTTAAATAACTTTTTTGGTTTTTGTTTTTTTGGTGGTGGGGATTGAATCTAGGTACATTCTGAATACCTCTGAGCTACACCTCCAGCCCCCCCCCCCCTTTTTTTTTGCAGTACTGGAGATGGAACCTGGGGGCATTCTACCTCTGAGCTACAGCCCCAGCCCTATTTTTTATCCTTTATTTTGAAACAGGGTCTCATGAAGTTGTGGAGGGCCTCACTAAAGCAGCTGAGGCTGGCTGCAAACCTGGATCCTCCAGTCTCAGCCTCCCAAATGCTGTGATTACAAGCATGCACCACCACACCCAGCTCCCCTCCCCTTTTTAAATTTAGAAACTGGGTCTTGCTAATTTGCTTAGGGTCTTGATAAATTGCTGAGACTGCTTTCTAATCTGTGATCTCCTTGTATCAGGCTCCCAGGTACTGAGATTACAGGCTTATACCACCATGTGTGGCTCTGAAAACTAGTCCTTTTGGGGCATTCTACCTCCAAACTACACCCCCAGCCCTTTAACATTTTTTGTTTGTTTTGAAACAGGGTTTTGCTAAGTTGCTGGGGGTCTTACTAAGTTTCTGAGGCTGGCTTTGAACCTGCAATCCTCCTGTCACAGCCTCCCAAGTACTGGGTTTACAAGTGTGTACCGCCATGTCCTACTTTTCTCGTTTCTATGTGGTACCGGGGATCCAGGGGTGTTCTAACTCTGAGCCACCTCCCAGCCCTATTTTTATTTATTTTGAAACATAGGTCTCACTAAATTACTGAAGGCCTCACTAAATTGCTGAGACTGACCTCAAACCTGTGATTCTCCTTAGCCCCTCAAGTATTGCTATTACAGGTGTGAACCACCATATCTGGCCACGAAATCCAGTTTTTTAATGTGTCTTCTTAGGCACGTTACTAAAACTTCTCTAAATCTAATTTTCCTCATCCTTAAAATAGACTGAGATTATAGGTGTAAAGTCCACAGCATTGTGTCTGACACATAGTAAGTGTTCCACAAATGGTGGTTAATATTATTACAAGAGATGTTCTTTAACTTTTCATCTGTTTGTGTTTTTCTGAAATGTCCAAAGTTCATGCCTATACTGGCACAAAGTACTAATATGTATAAGAGTAGATGATTGACCCTTTTCAAGATCAATCATACCAAGTCAAAAAATGGAAAAACTTGTAAGGCTATTTGCTTATTGAAACTAAACTTCATGAACTACTAATCATTGATAATTAAGTAGATAATTATGGCTCTTATGAATGCAATAAGAGCATTTTCCTTCCTTTAGAAGTCAGTTTTAAAAATAAACCAGATAGTTTTTATGAAAACATTTTTGTAAATTTAAAAATGAAATAATTTCCTGATGTATCTTTTATGAAAAATAAGATACCTGATGTATGAGGTTTGCTTGAATTTATATATATGTACATATATAAGTATACATTTACATATATACCTATTTAATGGACATTTCCATGTAGAGATGGGAAGAATATCAGATCTAGTCTGTATTTCTAATTTTTAAGTTTCTATAAGTAAACAGTAATTCGAAATCCTTATCTGTCATTCTCTTTGCCTATATACTGAGAAATACCGTCACTTTCTCTTTACATTGATTAATACTGGCATAATCTGAGCATCCTTATGAAAGTAAAGAATAGAGCCGGGCGTGGTGGTGCACGCTTGTAATCCCAGCATTCGGGAGGCTGAGACCGGAGGATCCAGGTTCGCGGCCAGCCTCAGCTACCTAGTGAGGTACTCCGCAACTTAGTGAGACTCGGTTTCAAAATAAAGAATAAAAAATAGGGCTGGGGGTGTAGCTCGGAGGTAGAATGCCCCTGAGTTCAATCCCCAGTACCACAAAAAAAAAAAAAAAAAAAGAAAGTAAAGAATATAAGAAAGTCATTGATTAAAGACACAAATATCTAATGTTTTAAATCGACTTTAAATTTTTTTAAATTCCATTCACAAAGTTACGATTTTTTTCCTGGCAATAATAAAATAGTACAAATAACTCCTGACACAAAGCCAAAAAATGCCAGCAAATAAATAAAAAATCTTTACAAGGACTTTTATTCTACATTTTTTAAAATGTACTTCAAGCATTCGGGAGGCTGAGACCGGAGGATCCGGGTTCGCGGCCAGCCTCAGCTACCTAAGTGAGGCACTCCGCAACTTAGTGAGACCCGGTTTCAAAATAAAGAATAAAAAATAGGGCTGGGGGTATAGCTCGGAGGTAGAATGCCCCTGAGTTCAACCCCCAGTACTGCAAAAAAAAAAAAAATAAATAAATAAATAAATAAATAAAATGTACTTCAAGTTTTTTCCAAAAGCAAAACATCCACAAAGTATTGGCTTTAGTCAAGGGATTCATAGGACAGAATTTGAAATATACATTTCTAAGGGTGTAAGATTTATTTATTTATTTATTTTGCGATACTGGGGATTGAACTCAGGGGCATTCTCCCTCCGAGCTACACCCCCAGCCCTATTTTTTATTCTTTATTTTGAAACCGAGTCTCACTAAGTTTCGGAGTGCCTCACTAGGTAGCTGAGGCTGGCAGCAAACCCGGATCCTCTGGTCTCAGCCTCCTGAATGCTGGGATTACAAGCGTGCACCACCACGCCCGGCAAGATTTATTTTTTTTAACCCAGGGTCTGGCACATGTTAGGCAAGTGCTCTGCCACTGTGCTATATATCCCCAGCCCCAGAATATAAAAGGTTTAATTTTAAAAAATATGGGGCTATATGGCCTTCTGAAAAACTGTTTCTGCACATGAAATAATTTTGATTGATTGGTTGGGTTTACATCGCTTCTCATAGGATTTAATAAGGATGGAATTCAGCATGTAAGTAGGAGTTCCTAGGGGCCCATTTAGAGGAATTTTTTTTTTTTTTTTTTTTTTGCAGGGGATTGAACTCAGGGGCATTCTACCTCCGAGCTATACCCCCAGCCCTATTTTTTATTCTTTATTTTGAAACCGGGTCTCACTAAGTTGCTGAGTGCCTCACTAGGTAGCTGAGGCTGGCCGCGAACCCAGATCCTCTGGTCTCAGCCTCCCGAATGCTGGGATTACAAGCGTGTGCCACCATGCCCGGCTCATTTAGAGGAATTTGCCTATTAAAAACATTGACAGTTTTATTTAAAGCACCCTAATAATGTATACTTTAAGAATTTAGTGAGCTGGGCACTGTGGCACATGCTTGTAATCCCAGCACTTGGGAGGCTGAGACAGGAGGAGGATCACAGGTTCAAGGCCAGCCTCAATAATTTAGTGAGACCCCATTTCAAAATTTAAAAAAATAGGCTGGGAGTGTAGCTCAGAGGTAGAATGCCTCTGGGTTAAACACCTGGTGCAATAAAATAAAAAGGAAAGCACGATTTTATTTGTATTTTTTTTCCTATTTGTTTCTAGGATATCACAGTTAGCAATCAAGTAATTTTCATTTTAACAATGATGACAGGCTCAAGATTACAAAGCAATTCATTTTTTGCTAGCTGAATGTGAGTCTCCTTATCTCCCCCCCCCTTACTGGGGATGGAATTGGGGGCATTCTACCTCCAAGCTACACCCCCAGCCCTCGTTTTTTTTTTTTTTTTTAATTCTTTATTTTGAAACAGGGTCTCCCTAAGTTGCTGAGAGCCTCACGAAGTCGTTGAGGCTGGCCTCAAACCCAGATCCTCCAGTCTCAGCCTCCCAAATGCTGGGATTACAAGCGTGCTCCGACCTCTTTATTCTTTTATTTTTTATTTATGTTCTCTACTTTCACTGGGTTATTTAGGTGTCTCATTAACTAAGTTGAGATTTTAGAAATTTTAGTCTGTAATTCGTGTGTGTGTGTGTTGCTGGGACCTCCCATATACACCCCCAGCCCTATTTTATTTTTTATTTTGAAACAGGGTCTTGCTAAGGCTGTTCTTGAATCTGCAATCCTCTTGTCTCAGCCTCCCAAGTACTAAGATTACAGGTATGCACCAGGATGCCTGGCTATAATTGCACAGTGTATACTAATAGCGTGGGCTTGGAAATAAAGTTAGTTTCTCTTAGCTTGCCAATATGCATTTTTGGACAGTTTTCCTTTGTTTATTGCAGTTCTGTGTTTGGTCTTTAGATTAGCAACGTTAGACTATGATGATTACAATCCATCTTCCCTGTGATTTTGGTTCCTAACCTATTAGCATGGGTCATGCTTTTCTGCTTCAGACACCTCAGCTTGGGTGTTCTAGAGAAAGCAGATAAAACTCTTATTATTTTTATTTTAAACATTCAGGTAACTATTGTAAACCCCTTTGGAAAGGTAACTTTGAGTAAAGGTTTAGGAAAATCTTCAAGAAACCGAAATCAAGAATACGTTTTTATTGGACCAGATAAATTTTTGAAGTTGATTATAATCATTAATGGCACTGGAAAACCACAACTGGAATTTAAAAATCCTACCTTTAAAAAACTATAAAGTATGCCTGAAATCAAACTGTTCACTGTCATTTATAAAAGGGGGTTGATATACCAGAATTCAAGATCAAAAGAGTTCCACATTGTAGATCTGTATGTGTATTAAAAGTCCTGTTGTGATTGGACCGGAAGTAAACAATTTATTTTCTTGAACAGTGATTGGCTAAAATCCTTTCTTTCTATGGTATCTTCTAATAACTGAATCTAGAGTCTTTCCTTGCTTTTATTATTGACCAGTGTGTTTAAGCTAGCCAGTAGTACTTAAGGTAGTCAGGTTTCTGCTGGAGACAGTTTGACAAAAGCTCCCAGTGGAGCGTTAGGCGGTCTTGTAACAAAGCACCGGCGTCTGAAGAGCTCAAATATGAAATTAGTATCGCTGCAGTTGTGAAGAAAGCAAGAATAAGACGTTTTCATTTCCATCGTGGTCTGTTGTTCTTCAGCAACTGAGTTCAGTGGGTTGCTTTGAGTAGGAAGCGCTGCTCTGCTTAGCTGCGGGAACTGCACAACTGTCAATTCTGGCTGACTCAGAGGACGGACGCCTTGTGTGTTCTGGAGATGAGGCGTGTAACCTGGAGTTTATTTTGTGACCCAAAGTGGAACTGACACCCTTCACTTTCTCCTCAGTTTCACCTCTGAGGGAGCGACCGATAGAAAGGCTGACCTAAAACGTTCTCGATGGTGTTGAAGGAGCGCACTGCATCCCAGCCGGGCACTACTTTGCGTGTGCGGTGGTTGCGCCGACCCTCGGCGGCCGCCTCCCCCGCTCCCTCGCCCGCCCGCCCGCCCGCGCGGCGGAAGGAGACGCGCGGCGCGCTCTCGCCGTGCCGTGGAGGAGGCGGAGCAGTACTGGCCGCGGGGCCGTGGTGGCGGCGGCGGCCGGGCTGCCTCGGGGCCTCCGACGGCTGGCCGGGTGGGGGTTTGTCAGTTTTTTTGTGTCGTGTGTGGAGCTTAGCCCGAGGCCGGGAGTCTGGGAGTCTGCCGCAGTGTTGGGGACCGCGAGGGGCCGAGGTCGCCGGGTGCCCTGGGCTGAGCGTCCGGTGCGCCCCGAAGTCTGCGCTTTTTCGCTCACGGGACCGCCGCCGTCTCCGGCCCGCTTTCCTCGGCATGGCAGGCCGGTAAGAGCAGGTTTCGCTCTCGGAAGAGGCAGCGGCCGCGGTGGCAGCCGGAGCTATGGCGGTGGAGACGCGACCGGAGCTGGTGGGGAAGCGGTTCCTGTGTGTGGCGGTCGGCGAGGAGGCGCGTCCGGAACGCGGGGAGAGCGGACGCTGCCTGCGGAGCTGGCGAGCGGGGGTCATCCGAGCCGTGTCCCATCGGGACAGCCGCAACCCGGACCTGGCGGTAAGCGCCCGGCCCGCGCCGCCGCTCCTTGGGTTATCTCGGGCACCTGGCTCAGCCTGGCCAACTGGCGGTCACGCCCCTCTCCCCAGCCCGCATCCCGGCTCTTCGCCGCCTCGCCTCCGTGAGAGTGGCTTTCCGGACTGAGGCAGAGACCGAGCGATAGTCCTCGGCTTCCCGGGGCCGGCGCGGGCCCGCCGGGCGGAGCCGAGAGGGGGTCGGCCGGGCTCCCCCTGCGGCGCCTGGGGGAGCCGAGATCTTGCGGGAAGGCGGGGCTGCGGGCTGGGCGCCGCGCGCCACGGGCAGGTGGGGGCGGGGCGGCCCGCCTGAGGCTCTGTCTTGGTGTTAATGCAGGGGCTTAGGATGAAAACTTACCCTGTGAGGCGCTGAATGGGCGAGAGGAAAGGAAAGCGATCTTTAGGTCTCCAGTAGATCCTGAGATTCCTGTGTGTTCAGAGGCAAAGCCCAGGGCAGTGGTGGTGCCCTGATTCAATTTCTACTTCGATGTTTGGCTTTCTAAATGGAAATGATGAAAATGAAGGTTTTTGGTATGAAGACTAAAATAAATTAGCCTTTCTTATTCCTTCCTTTTGTACTTTTTTGGTTAGGAACGGGTAATAATTTAGAGTCGAGATGTTCTTGCGTTTTATGAGACTTGCAGTGAGAGATTGTAAATTAAAATGTTAAACGTTCTGCAAAACCTTTTAGCTCTTTTTCCTCTTACATATGGCACTGCCAGTGTTTTCTTTCAGTAATATAGATGTATGTGCATGATTTGGAGGCAGGATGTGCTGTTTTGTTCTTAGTGCATTCTAACATTCTCACTGGGGAACTGGTTGGGAGGTAAGGGTACAGAGATGGGACATTGATGAGGCTTCCCACGGTCTTATGAATCCATGATCCAGGAAATTTATACCTTGTGCATTTAAATACTTTTTCACTAAAATTTTCAATTTGGGGGATTTTTTTTCTCTCTCTGTGTATGCACGTTTACAATTCCAAATCTACTATAACCTCTGTACATGCACGTATGTGTGTGTATTCTACCTCCGGCATTCTACCTCCAAGCTACACCCCCAGATATTTTTATTTTTTATTTTGAAATGGGGTCTCAATAACCTGCAGTCCTCCTGTCTCAGCCTTTCCAGTGCTGGGATTACAGGTGTGCGCTACAATTCCTGGCTTGTTTTAATATTTTTGTTGGAATTCTGAATGTGTTTTTGTAAAACTGTTATCATTGTAGTCCATGATATGGTTTCATGCGGCATGTATTAACGTTGATTTGCTACTGCAAAACAGGTTTGTTTTGCTAATAAGTATTTCTCGAAGGAAATAAGAATAGAGGTAATTTTGAAGATTTTGTTTCGTTATTCTTGTTCAAAAGGAGAAAAAAATCCTTAAAAACATTATTGGTCTTAATGGTTCTAAAAATTTGAGTTTAATTCAGTAAGTAAATTTGTGTAAAAGGCTTGTGCAAAATTTATTCTAGGAAATTCTCTTGGATTTTATGTGGAATCTAGTTGGATAATGGTTTAGCATTTTAAAATTATTTCAAAACAGGTAGTGATAATTTTGTATTTTCTACTGTATTGTGTTTTAGGCACATGAAAATTAGGAATTACAGTTAAATTATGGCTAGTATTGGCGACAGGTTATGAAACTTAAGTATATTAAAAGACTTAGTTGAAAATTTAAATGAGAGCCATGCTTGGTAGCGTATGACTATAATCCCAGAATTTGGGAGGTTGAGACAGGAGGATCACAGGTTTGAGGACAGCCTTTAGCAAATGACACTCTCATTAACCTAGTGAGACCCTGTTTCAAAATTAAAATAGGACTAAGGATGTAACTTGGAGGTAGAATGCCCGTGGGTTCAATCCCCAGTTACCCCCCACCCCCAAAAAAATATACGGTGGTATTACATATATAATTTTTATAAATAGCAAAGTATTAGGTGAGTATTTAAAAATAAGTAAATGACTTATGGATCATAGGGGCTGACTGGAAAGAACAAGGAGTTTCATTAGGTGATGATATACTATTGGTTAAACAAATGTTTATATTTGTCAAGACTCATCAACTTGTATTCTTTTTTTTTTTTTTTTGCGGTACTGAACTCAGGGACATTCTACCTCCGAGTTATACCCCCAGCCCTATTTTTTATTCTTTATTTTGAAACCGGGTCTCACTAAGTTGCGGAGAGCCTCACTTAGGTAGCTGAGGCTGGCCTCGAACCCGGATCCTCTGGTCTCAGCCTCCCGAATGCTGGGATTACAAGCGTGCGCCACCTCGCCCGGCTAACTTGTATTCTTAATATCTGCATTTCACTGTAAATAAAAAAATGCTGTTGAACTATAATTATGTGAACCTTTGACAAGTTTTCCTTCAGCAAACTTCATCTGAAAGATGGATGTTATTAACTATAGTGTCATTTCAGTTTTTAAACTCTAGAACCTATAATTTTATACTTATTGCCCTCCCTGCCTCCTGGATTAAACCCAGAGGCATTCTACCTCTGAGCTATACCTTCAGCTCTTTGAAACAGGGTCTCACTAAGTTCCTGAGACTGTCCTTGGAATCTGTGATCCCCCTCTCAGTCCTAAGGATTAGGATTATAGATATGTGCCACCATGCCTGTCCTTACATTCATATTTCTTAAATGAAACTTGGAATAGCTTAGCACCAACATAATGTAATTTCCCTTTTAGACTTGTTACTGCATAGTAAATTTTATTTTATTTATTTATTTTTTTTGCGGTACTGGGGATTGAACTCAAGGGGCATTCTACCTCCGAGCTACACCCCCAGCCCCTTTTTATTCTTTATTTTGAAACAGAGTCTCACTGAGTTGCGGAGTGCCTCACTAGGTAGCTGAGGCTGGCCGCGAACTCGGATCCTCCGGTCTCAGCCTCCCGAATGCTGGGATTACAAGCGTGCGCCACCACGCCCGCCCGGCTGTTTTTATTTTTTGAGTTGCAAATATATACAAGTAAAAACCTGTAAGTAAAAATCTGTAAATATATTAGAAACTTCAGCTGTATGTATATGTAACATATGATTTGAGAGAATATAAAAACTGGAAAGTAGCTTAGGGTTTCTCAGAGTTAATCAGTTATTCTTACTTTTGGTTTTATGTATGAAGGATTACCACACATATTAATTTCTGCCATTGCTTTAACTAATACAACCTAGGTGGCTTTACACAGTGGGGGTTTATTATTTTATCATGCTGTTGATTCACAGACCTAACATGAGCCTCACCATTAAAATTAAGACATGACAAGATGATGTTTACTGGAGACTCTTGGGAGGATTCAGTTATTTTCCTTTTATTAAAAACTGCTCACATTCCTTGGCTCATGTCACCTTTCCTCTATCTTAAAAATCACTCAGGTTATAACTCTATGATCATACTTGCCTACTCATCCCCCTCTTACTCTCCTTCTTCCCTCTTCTATTTTCAAGTGCCTTTGTGATGAATTTGACTCACTTTGGCAATCTAGGATAATCTCACTACCTGCTTACTGATCAAGTCATAATTCTATCTGAACCTTAGTTCCCCCTTTAATTTTTCTGAACCCTTTACCTAATAATGTAACATTCACAAGTTCTGTGGATGAAGACATGGATATCTTTGGGTTTGCACTGTTCTGCTCCCACAACATGATAGTAAACATTCCTTAACAATATAGATGTACAAATAAAGTAGTACATTTATATTGATACAAATAAGACTAAAATTTATTTTTTCATACTAAGAGTTTTAGTGATATCACTGATTTCATAAGCCGTGAGTTTAATTCGTAGAAATTTTACTACATTATGTTTGGTAGAAATTTGGTAGAAATTTTACTACATTATGTTTATATTCCAAATATTTTGTTGGTAAATTGACAACCTTCAGTGTTGGCTATATTGTATCTGTGTCTACCAACACAAAGATACTAACTGAACTGTTTCTAAGCAGACTTAAGTTGTTGAAGTTGAAACAGATGCAGTATATCTGGAGCCTTCTGCAAATTAAGTTCTTTTTTGGGGGGGGGAGGAGGTACTAGGGATTGAACCCAGGGGCATCCTACACCTGAACTGTACCCTCAGCCTTTCTATAATTTTTATTTTGAGACAGGGTATCGTCAAGTTACTAGTGGCCCCAAATCAACAATCCTCTTATTTCATCCTCCAAAGTACTGGGACTACAGGCATACACAGCCATAGCTGGATTGAGTTGGTTGGATTTTTTTTTTTTTACCCCATTATTTAGGCAGGTTCTTGTATTGGCATTATTCAATATTACCTCTGCTCTACTTTTTGAGAAACTTTTCTAGAACAGTGATGATAGTAGCATGGAAGGAAAACTGACAGTTGAGAAGCACTGTTGCATAATATTCATCCTTGAATAATAATATAATGCTAAAGACCAAAAATAGATTTATTCTTTTCATTTCTACATCCTGATATCAGTTATCTATTTACTTTTTTATTTTTTATTTTTATTTATTTATTTATTTTCGGTACTGGGGATTGAACTCAGGGGCTTTCTACCTCCGTGCTACACCCCCAGCCCTATTTTTATTCTTTGTTTTGAAACCAGGTCTCACTAAGTTGTGGAGTGCCTCACTAGGTAGCTGAGACTGGCTGAGCCACCATGCCCAGCTTCTATTTACTAATTTGTTATCTATCCATGAATTTACCCACCCATCTACCTTTTTAAATACTTAGAATGGTTCCATCCCTGTTTTTTTATTTTTATTAATTGGTGCATTGTAATCATACATCTGTTAGCTACAAGCTGATAAAGATATATATATGCACACATTTCTCATTTAACCCCTTCCTCAATTCCCACCCCTTTCCCTCGACCTCCTTTTTAAAACTATGTGTCTAAAGTATTTCAGAAATGTCCTTTTTTTTTTTTTTTCAATACACAAAAGGAACAAAAGTGGTACTGTGTTTCAAAGACCAAACCTGTAAATGTCCTTTTATTTATGTTAGAGAGTTTCTAACAATCACTTGCAGAGGAATAGCTAACCTGGTAATGTAGGTTTTAGCACATTTCAAACTGTTCTGAATGGTGTACCTGCAGGCAAAAGTTATTTTGCAAATTATGTGTTGTTTTGTTGTTGTTGTTATTTTATTTTATTTTTTTTTTTCTGGTACTGGGAATTGAACCCAGGGGCATTCTACCTCTGAGCTACAGCCCCAGCCATTTTAATTTTTTTATTTCGAAACGGTCTCACTAAGTTGCTAAGTTTGCTCTCCAACCTGCGATCCTCATGTTTTAGCTTCCCAAGTACTGGGATTACAGGCCTAAGCCACCATACCTGTTTTATTGTGTCTTTAATATAAATAAAATATTTATGTTTAGGAAATTAAATGTAGTTTATGATTGGTTTGTCTACAAATACTCACTTTTCCTTTTCCTTTTTTTTTTTTTTTGTGGTACTGGGGATTGAACTCAGTGGTGTTCTACCTCTGAGCTACACCCCCAGCCCTATTTTATATTCTTTATTTTGAAACCCATCTCACTAAGTTGCAGAGGACCTCACTATTCAGGGAACCTGCGATCTTCCTGTCTCAGCCTCCCAAGTACTAGCATTAGAAGAGTGGGCCACTACTCCTGGCTTCTCTTTTCCATTTTTAATTCTATACATTTCTCCTCAGCTTTGTTTTATATTGAGTTGGTAGCATTTGATTTCCTTATGTGTTTTGTTTGGATAATTCTTCAGGTCACTTTGTCATTTATATCATGGTCTTTTGGTATCAATAATAGTAATTTCTCTCTGTTCACAAAATATATGAATTAGTTATTTTTGTTTGATTGGTC
The DNA here is from genome assembly GCA_004027655.1 of Graphiurus murinus. NCBI lineage: Eukaryota > Metazoa > Chordata > Mammalia > Rodentia > Gliridae > Graphiurus > Graphiurus murinus. The sequence continues at coordinate 31,086 of PVLC010010187.1, read as the reverse complement.
AGTATGACTTTGATAAGTTAACCATAGTAGAAATTGGTTTAGTTGGTAGGTAGAAAGACTTTTATGTCTTACTTGAGCAAATAAACTGTTTTCTATCCACTCTTGAATTTGTTATTGGTCCTAAAGTCTTAGGACTTAGGAGGCTGAGACCGGAGGATCCCAGGTTCAACACAGCCTCAGCAATTTGGTGAGACTCTAATCTAGTGAGACCCTGTTTCAAAACAAAAAAATAAAAAGGACTGGGGGTGTAGCCAGGATGTAAAATACCCGTGGGTTCAGGCCCTAGTACCCTCCCCTGTCCCAATATAAAGACTTAGTTATAGTAAACGAGAAACTGATATAAACTCCTCATAGCAAATAGAAATTTTAGGAAAGAGACATTAGTGTTTCACAAATAAATTTACTTTTTAAGTCATACACTATAAGAGTGTATTCATAGTCTGTGTCAGTGTTAGCCAGATAAACTAACTTTAGGTTCATTTTTCCTTACCTGAAGTTTTGAAATCCAAATAATTGTAAATTCAGTGTTTTTTAGTGAGTAATTTGGCAGCAAAACCTGACTATCTGAACTCATTTTTAGTAGATTCTAATAAAAATTACATAGTTTTGTTTGTAAGAGAAATGTTTGTGTGCTTATTAATTTTAGGGTTCTTCTCTAAACCTGGCATGGGTATTATATATTACATACAAATTGCACTATATTACCATAATATATGCTGTATTTAATTTTGTAAAATCTAATACATTTTGAACTCCAAAATATGTCTAGTTGGAAGGATTTCAGGTGAATTACTTAAGTATTAATACTTAGCATTTTATTGATGGAGATTTAGTGGCAATAAATATGGTTCATTTTATTTTGAGATATGACAGTGATAAAAATGTCTGCCTAATGTTCAGACAATTTTTTTTAAAAAGGTGGATTTCAGCAATCTTTTATTTGATATAAAATGGTTAGTCTGACAGAGAAATCTTTAAAGATTACAGAATTGATCCTTTTTTTTTTTTTTTTTTGCGGTATTGGGAATGGAACCCAGGGGCATTCTACCTCCAAGCTACACCCCAGCCCTTTTTTAATATACTTTATTTGGAAATAGGGTCTCACTAAGTTGCGGAGGGCCTCATGAAGTCCCGGAGGGCCTCATGAAGTCGCTGAGGCTGAGGCCAAACTGAGAACCCAAATCCTCCCTTCTCAGCCTCCCAAGTACTGGGATTACAAGCCTGAACCACCACACCGGTGTGATCCTTTGTTTTCAGGTTGGTATTATTAAGATGCTAATGTTGAAACATTTTCTGGGTGGAATCATTTCATGTTGCATTTTTGTTTTCCTATATTTTATTTAAATTTATATATTTTATAAAGCCATTCTAGTAAACACTGATGAAAATGTTAATTTATCTTTATCTTACAATGTAGAACTTACTGAATTAATTAGACTACATGATTAACTAGTAGAAATAGTTTGAAATCCATTTAGTGTTTTGCTGGATGTGGTGCTAAAATTCTAAGGTTTTATAGCATGGTCTAGGCAGTTTCCTAGACATAATCAGTTGGAAGTGAGTCATATGGCAATTATATTACTGAGCTTGAGTAGGGTAGATAGTACAGTGAAATATGCCTTTTGGGGTCTATTGGCGAGTGGTCACTTTTTAGATTACATATTTTTTAATAGATTGCAAATTTCAAGTGCAATACCTATTAGTTCAAATCAGCCCAACAAAAGAGTTCTTTGTAGAACTTCTTTTGAATAGATACTGCATATATATGTGTGTACCTGAGCACTTAAAACCCTAGGTTTCCTAGAAACATTTCTTAAGATGTTTGTTTATAATAATATTTCTGTTTTATAGACTAACCCTCAATTTTTCTCATTTGTCAAGTAAAGGAATTGGTCTAGATCCACAAGTGTTTCTATTCTTTAATTTTAGAATTTCCATTAGTTGTTTTTTTTTTTTTTGCGGTACTGGGGATTGAACTCAGGGGCATTCTACCTCCGAGCTACACCCCCAGCCCTATTCTTTATTTTGAAACTGAGTCTCACTAAGTTGCGGAGTGCCTCACTAGATAGCTGAGGCTGGCCGCGAACCCGGATCCTCCAGTCTCAGCCTCCCGAATGCTGGGATTACAACCGTGCGCCACCACGCCCGGCTATTATTAGTTTTTAAAGTATTTATTAAGCAAAAGTAAGTTTCACATCTTCCACCAAAAGCTCTTAATTTTGAGTTAGTAAGGCCTCTGTTTTACACATATTGCATACTATTACAAGGACCACAGTTATTCTTTGTAAATAATTAATTTCTGTTTGGTGTTTCCTTTGGATGAGTGGAATTAATTATTATTATTTTAAATGGAGTTTCACTATGTTGCTCAGGCTGCTCTTAGAACTCTTAGGATCAAGTGATCCCTGTGTTTTAGCTTACCAAGTCGCTGAGACTATAGGCTTGCACCACCATGCCATGCTTTTATTTTAATTTTATCTTTTTAGTTGCAGAAATTGAGGTAGAACAAATAAATATGCCACACTTCAATATCGGGCCTTAAAATGATTTGGTATATATTTCTTTCTTTTTTTTTTTTCTGTCGTACTAGGGATTGGACTCGGGCATTCTACCTCTGAGCTATACCCCCAGCCCTATTTTTTTTTTTTTTTTTTTTTATTCTTTATTTTGAAACAGGGTCTCACTAAGTTGTGGAGTGTCTCACTAGGTAGCTGAGGCTGGCCTCGAACCCGGATCCTCCAGTCTCAGCCTCCCAAATGCTGGGATTATAAGTGTGCGCCACCACGCTCAGCCAGTATATATTTCTTACTACACTTGAAAATTTTAGTTGCTACATTTTTTTTTTTAGTGAAAATGCTATGTAATTCATATGGTTCAAAAAGATGTCAAATAACTAGAGGATTATGATATTTTTTTTAACCTGTTAATCTGAAATTAGGAAAGGAATGCAGTTATAGTTATTTGTTTAGCATATGTATTTTGGAAAGAAAAGGAAATATAATGGCAATTTTGTAAGCAGTACTTTCTTTGATCATTTATTTCATTACGGTGTACTATTGTTTTAAAAATTAGTGATTATTTGACAAATGGTACAGTTGAGTGAAATCAAACTGTTTAATTTTCATTTGTAATACGTGTTGTCTAGAATGTAAGTATAGACTTTGTGACCTTTAATTTCTCTTTGTGTTAGTTTCCTTATCTGTAAAATGGAGCTCCTGTGAGGATCACATGAGTTTTGTAGTAAAGTAATGGTAGATACATTTTAAATCTTCCATTTGTTTTATCAGATTCTGTTATATGAGGGGTGTTACTGATGTTAACATATTCATTAGGTCTATGACTATGTATTTCCTTCTGAAAAATAAGACAACTAAAGAGAGGTTTGAAATCATATACCCAGCCTGATGTGGTGGTGCATGCTTGCAATCCCAGTACTCGGGAGGCTGAGACCAGGAGGATTGCAGGTTCCTGGCCCACCTCAGCTATTTAGTGAGGCCCTCTGCAACTTAGTGAGACCCTGTTTCAAAATAAAGAATAAAAAATAGGGCGGGGAGTGTAGCTTGGAGGTAGAATGCCTCTGGGTTCAATCCCCAGTCCTGTGCAAAAAAAAAAAAAAAAGAAAAGAAAAGAAGTCATAATCATATATACCCAAAAAGTGTCACTGCAGGATTTGAATAAGTTTCTGATTCCAAATCTCTAGTGTCTCTTGATACTTGTCATATTGCTTCTCCAAATGGCGTGTAATTCACAGACTATCAAAATAAGACCAAAGCCAGGTGTGGTGGCGCACACTTGTAATCCCAGCATTTGGGAGGCTGAGACTGGAGGATCCGGGTTTGCTGCCAGCCTCAACTACTTAGTAAAGCCCTCTGCAACTTAGTGAGGCCCAGTTTCAAAATAAAGAATAAAAAATAAAAATAAAAAACAAATAGGGCTGGGGGTGGAGCTTGGAGGTAGAATTCCCCTGAGTTCAACCAAAAAAAAAAAAAAATGCCCCCAGTACCACCAAAAAAAAAAAAAAAACCAATTGTTCCCCTGTTCTTTAGTAGCTTTTCCTTTTGTTTATCTGATAAACTCTAAATGTTACTTTGTAAGAGTGTTTAGCAATCTTATCCTTATCCTCTTGAAACTTAAAATTTACTAATCACATATACAAACTGTTGTGCCAGTGTTATGAAAGTCTTTCCTTGAAATCTTGAAAATGTTTTAACCATTATTTATAAAATCATAAATGCATTTATATTTCCTTTGAAATTTCATTTACTGATGAAATTCATGAAGTTAAACTGATGTTAGACATACTATCTCTTGTTGAAAATGTTTCCTGTTGCACAAACTGAGTACAAATGAGAGAAGATACTTAATGATTCAAATGATTAAAGTGTCAGTTACTCTTTTTTTTTTTTTTTTTTTTTTGAGAACTGGGGATTGAACCCAGGAGCAGGTACCATTCTAGATTATACTGTTTTGTAAGTACAGTATTAAATGTAAGATTGTCAAGTATAGTCTCATCAATTTGTGTGTCTTTAATTTATTTCAGCAAGTTTTGTAGTGTACAGGTCTGTTGTATCCCTGGTTAAATTTATTACTTGGTATTCTTTTTGGTGTTGTTGCAAATGCTTTAATTTTCCTTACAGTTTAACTATTTTTCCCTTATAGAGACAACTAGATTTTTGTGCCTTGATTTTTATCTTGTGTGTTTTGTATCTTTCCATTTTTGCTGAATTTGTTTATTTGTTCTAACAGTTTTTTTTTCTTTTTATATGTAATTTTAGAGATTAGTACATATAAAATCATATCTGTCATCTGTAAACAGAGATAATTTTACTTGTACTTTTTTCTTTTTTTTTTGCGGTACTGGGGATGGAATCTGGGGGCATTCTACCTCCGAGCTACGGCGCCAGCCCTATTTTTTTATTCTTTATTTTGAAACAGGGTCTCACTAAGTTGCGGAGGATCTCACTAATCAGCTGAGGCTAGCCAAGAACCCGGATCCTCCAGTCTCAGCCTCCAAAATGCTGGGATTACAAGGGTGCGTCACCACGCTTGGCTTACTTGTACATTTTTAATATCTTTTCTTGTGTAATTTTTTGACTAGGACTTGGAATGTTATGTGCAATAAGATGGCAAAGCAGACATCCCTGTGTTATTCTTGAGCTCAGGGGAAAAGCTGTTAGTGTTTCACCATTGAGTGTGCTAGTTGTGTGAATTTTTTTTTTTTTTTTTTTGCGGTACTGGGGATTGAGCTCAGGGGCATTCTACCTCTGAGCTATACCCCCAGCCGTATTTTTTTATTCTTTATATTGAAGCAGGGTCTCACTAAGTTGCAGAGTGCCTCACTAGATAGCTGAGGCTGGCCTCAAACCCAGTCTCAGCCTCCCAAACGCTGGGATTACAAGCATGCACCACCATGCCCAGCTTAGTTGTGTGATTTTCATGGCACTTACTATGTTGTACTCCATTTCACTTCCTAGCTTGTTGAAGCAGTGTGTTGGATCATGTCAGGTGCTGCTTCTGTGTCATCTGAGATGAGCATCACCCTCTTCATTTTGTGAATGTGGGCATTGCATTTATTGATCTCTGTATGTTGAATGATCTTTGCATTGTAGTCAATGTCCCATTTGGTTATGGTGTATAATACTTTAAACTGCATTTAATGAAAATGCTTATTTTGTAATTCCTTCCATTTCTTCCCCATTCTCCCACAAATATCTGAGTCCAATCTTGCTTGGAATTAAATATAAATTTATAGGCTATTTAGGAAGTATGACCATCTTTCCATTATTGAGCCTGTTCAGCTATTGAAGTGTTTTTTGTTTTGTTTTAATGTTCTGCAATGGATATGATTTTTTATGGTCTCATGTATTTCTTAGGCTTATATTAAAATGCTATTTTGATTTTTTAATGTATGTTGTTATATATTGTAAATCATGGATATATATCACATTCACTTGTTTCTTGAAACCCAACTTTTGGACTTAAATATAATATCACCTTTTCCTTGTGTAATAGCTTAGTAGCTCTTTTCAGTAATAGGTGTAATAAAGTTACATTAGAGATAATATTTATGAAAGTATAAAGAAAAACAAATTATAATGATGCTAGCTTCTTAAATCTTATCTTGAGCTGGGCTTGGTGACACACACACCTATAATCCTAATATTTGGGAGCCTGAGATTGGTGGATGACAGGTTCGAGACCAGCCTCAGCAACTTAGACCCTGTTTCAAAGTAAAAAAGGACTGGGGGCATAGCTTAGAGATAGAATGCCCCTGGTTTCAATCCCCAGCTCCCTCTCCCCAATTAAAACAAAAAAACTCCAAAAACTACCACCACCACCACAACAAAAATGAAAGAATAAAGCAAACACGGTCCCTGTAGACTCAAGATTTTTCACCTTTACAATTATGTGAAAATGGTATGTGTTTAGTAGAAGCTGTACTTTGAATTCTGGTCTTTTTCATGGACTATAGAAATACTTGATGATTCTCTCTCATGATGACCAAAATATAGGCTAATATAAGCATTTTGAGCATATTTAAGGTATACCAGGGTATGATGTTCAGGTTAGGTGTATTAAATGCACTTCAGCTCACAGTATTTTTGGATGGGTTTATTAGAATGTAACCCCATCATAAGTAGAAGTAGAGGAGCATCTATACAAATAAAAAATATGAATATTTGCTGGTGATGACTTAATATAAAAAGTATGCATTAAAATCTTTTAAATTTAAAATTTTAACTATATTCCTGATTTACTAGTTTCTGTTAAGCATTACTTTTGCAGGATGTCATATTTATGAAATGAAATCACAATTTGTTTAAGATGTTATGTGTGTAGACCTCTGTGGAATTTTTTTTCCATCTCATTAGCAGTAGACTTCATTTTCAAGTGATTTTCCACCTATGTCACATTTGAAAGAAGAGTACTATTTTTATTTCTCAAGAACTTTAATGAGTGTCAAAACTTGGAGAATAGGAATCCAAATTTAAGTACATTTTTTGTGGGAGGAAATACTAGGAATTGAACCCACAGTTGCTCTACCACTGTGCTATATCCCCCAGACCTTTTTATTTTATTTTGAGACAGGATTTCAAAACATTTCCCAGGTTGGCTTCAAACTTTTGATTCTCCTACCTCAGCCTCCCAAATCACTGGAATTATAGGTGCACAGCACCGTGCTGGCTATAATGTCTTTATCTGTGTATTTCCTTCAGGTTTGAAAGTTTTGAACATTGGTAGGGTTTAGGATATATAGGGTATATCACATCAGAATGTATCCATTTTAAACAACAAATAGTTATACTTTATGGGTACTTGACTGAGACACTGTGATACTTTATTCTTAATTTTTTCTTTTTTGGTACTGGGGATTGAACACAGGGACATTCCACCACTGAGCTACCCCAGCCCTTTTAATTTTTTATTTTGAGACAGGGTCTCTCCCAAGTTGCTGAGGCTGGACTCAAACCTGTGATCCTCTTGTCTCAGCATCCCAAGTACTTGGATTACAGGTGGGCAAACACTAATATTTTAAAATGTATGAGGAAAATATTCAGTTTATTTCATTCATGAATGCACAAAGAATGAAGGAGAAGATAGATACTAATATATTGTCTATTTAAATGGGTTTTTGTTTTTTTGTTTTTGGTGGCACTGGGGATCGAAACCAGGAGCATTCTATGTCTGAGCTCTACCCCCAGCCCTATTTCCCTATTTTATTTTTATTTGGAAACAGGATCTTGTTAGATTGATGAGAGGCTCACTACTTACTGAGACTGTCCTCGAACCCCTGATCCTCCTGTTCCAGCCTCCCAAGTACTAGGATTACAAGCATATATTACCATGCCCGACTAGAATCTAGATTTTGACAAAACTTTTATTTAGACTTTGTTTTAGGGAGTGTTTTGTTGTTATTGTTGTTGTTTAGTTGTAAATAGTTAAAACAGTCAGTGGAAACACTTAAAAATTGTTTACTTACATCTTAATATCTTCAAAGTATTCTTTATTCTATTATAATAAAACAACGAAATTTTTTTCCCTTCCATCTTCCCCTATTGTTGTCGTATTGGAATTAGATGACAGTGTACATACACTGTTGGTACGTATGAATGTATGTATTATTTGCAGTACTGAGGATTTAACCCAGGAGCATTCTACCTCTGAGGTACACCCCAGCCCTATTTTTTATTCTTTATTTTGGAATAGGGTCTAATTTGTGGGGAGCCTTACTAAGTAACTGAGGCTGGCTGTGAACCTGCAATCCTCCTGTTTCAGCTTCCCAAGTACTGGAATTACAAGCATGTATCACCATGCCCGGCTCACTATTGACTTTTTTTTTTTGCGGTACTGGGAATTGAACTCAGGGGCATTCTACTTCCGAGCTACACCCCCAGTCCTATTTTTTATTCTTTATTTTGAAACTGGGTCTCACTAAGTTGCGGAGTGCTTCACTTCACTAGGTAGCTTAGGCTGGCCTCGAACCCAGATCCTCCAGTCTCAGCCTCCCCAATGCTGGGATTACAAGCGTGCGCCACCATGCTCAGCTCCCAGAATTTTTAATGAATATGCTCTTTTTCATTTCCACATCCTTAATAACATTTGACACAGCAAACTTTTAATTTTAGTGTTCTCATAGAATGAAATCTAAGTTTGGACTTCTTCTAATGATTATGATACCTAGTGAGTGCATCTTTGCAAGTGCTTACTATTTATATATCTCCTTACAGTGTTCCTTATCTTTACCCAATGTATTTTTCTTACACAGCTTCTCTTATCTTTCTGGGCTTCTCATCTCTTGAGATTCTTAGTAATTACTTAATAATTAATAATTGGCTTAAAAACACGTTTAATACATATTTTACCTTTTTTTTTTTTTTTTTGAGGTACTGGGGACTGAACTCAGGGGCTTTCTACCTCTGAGCTATATCCCTAGCCCTATTTTTTATTCTTTATTTTGAAACAGGGTCTCACTAAGTTGCGGAGGGCCTCACTAGGTAGCTGAGGCTGGCCGCAAACCCGGATCCTCCAGTCTCAGCCTCCCAAATGCTGGGATTACAAGTGTGTGCCCCCACGCCCGACTCCCCAGTCCTATTTTTTATTCTTTATTTTGAAACAGGTTCTCACTAAGTTGCGGAGGGCCTCACTAAGTAGCTGAGGCTGGCCACGAACTCGGATTCTCCACTTTCAGCCTCCCAAGTACTGGGATTACAAGCATGTGCCACCACACCCTGCACATATTTTACCTATTTTTAATTGTCATGGGAGTGGTGGTGATCTGAAATATACAGGAAGCAAAAGTTCCACATGGTATTGTACTCATTTTTACACTTAGGTTTTTTTTTTTTTTTTTTTTTAAGCTTTTTTTGTTTGTAATTCAGCACATGGTAGTGTCTGATAAATAGTAAGTATATGGAAAATATTGATGTTTTGGTGCCGGCTGTTGTGGTGCACACCTGTAATCCCAGTACTTGGGTGGATGAGATAGAAGGATCACAAGTTTGAGGCCAGTTTCAGTAACTTAATGAGACCCTTGCACCATTAAGGAAAAATGAGAATAAAAGTCTGATTGTTTTATTTATTGTAATACTTTCAATACTAGACATAAATAAGTTTGGATATTGTCAGTAGATAATCATGGAATAATTTCTGAACAAATTCACAGTGCAAGGAAATTAATTTGAACATTATATATAGGATAGATTAGATATGTTGTCAGGATCCCTGTATAGGTATCCAATAATATTGTAATTTTCAAAGTGTGGTCCCTAGGTTTGCCCTGGGAATTTGTTAGAAATGCAAATTTTTTGCTGGTCATGGTGGCATATGCTTGTAATCCCAGTTCTTGGGAGGATGAGACAAGAGGACTACTACTTAGGACAGCTACTTAGGCCCTTCACAACTTAGTGAGACCCTATTTCAAAATAAAGAGTAAAAAAATAGGGCTGGGAATATAAGCTCAAGGCAGAATGCCTCTGGGTTCAACCCACAGTTTCACAAAAATATAAAAAGCAAATTTTTGGTCTTCAAATCTTTTGAATCAGAAACTGTGAAGGTGGCCTGGCAATCTGATTTAAAAGCCCGCAGTGATATTTCGATATATGCCTAAATTTTTTAGCTACTGTGATAGAATAAAAATAGAATATGAGCCGGACATGGTGGCGCACTCTTGTAATCTCAGCATTTGGGAGGTTGAGACCAGAGGATCTGGGTTCGAGGCCAGCCTCAGCTACCTAGTGAGGCACTCCATAACTTAGTGAGACCCTGTTTCCAAATAAAGAATAAAAAATAGGGCTGGGCGTATAGCTCGGAGGTAGAATGCCCCTGAGTTCAATCCCCAGTACCGCAAAAAAAAAAAAAAAGAAAGAAAAGAAATATATATATATATATAATTTTAATGTAGGCCCTTCAAAAGCTGAAGGTTATTTATGTTTCTATGGTAATATTCCTGGAAAATGTTTAACATACTCCCAAACTATGTCTTTATTTAGAAATTAAATTGTAAGCCCTATAAAGTAGTTAAGGTTATTAGAGCAATATTATGACCTTAAATAGTTCACTGAAAAATAAAAATCTGTGTTGCAGAGGAAAATGATGTGGTTTCTTGCTTATTCTGGTTAACTGTTGTTACTGGTTCTGTTTTTCTTGTTGAAATGCTGAAGGAGTGGATTATTTAGGACTGAACTTTTCTTACCATAAGTCTCATTATAGTTAAGTCCATTTTTTTCATTGTTAGGAAGGAAAACATGTATACTATGAGAGAAGTTCTGTATATAATAACAGAAATGGTTTTATTGTCCATCTGTTACCTAGTCAACATTAACATTTCTAATTAGATATAAAATTTTTATTTTACATAAACATGTCAACATGAAATTATTTTTAAAGAAAAGCTTCAGGTAGCCACTTGATTTCTCAGATTTGTCTCACTAATCCTCTGAGGTCCCATTGACAAAGTGTTTTTTTCCTTTTTAAATTTGATGCTGGCAGTTGAACCCAGGACCTCACTCATGTTAACCACCCATTCTTTCTCTGAGTTTTTTTGTTGTTGTTTTTTTGCAGTACTGGGGGTTGAACTCAAGGGCATTCTACTTTTGAGCTATACCCCCAGCCCTATTTTTTTATTCTTTATTTTTGAAACAGAGTCTCACTAAGTTGCAGAGTGCCTCACTAGGTAGCTGAGGCTGGTGGCGAACCCGGATCCTCTGATCTCAGCTTCCCAAATGCTGGGATTACAAGCATGCGTCACCATGCCTGGCTATCTCTGAGTTTTGTATCCTCAACCCTCTGGCAAATTTTTTTTTTTTTTTTTTTTTTGGTGGTGGTACTAGTGATTGAACCCAGGGACATTTTACCTCTGAGCTACATACCCAGCCCTGTTTTCCGTCTTTATTTTGAAACAGGGTCTCACTAAGTTGCTAGGGCCTCACTAAGTAACTAAGGCTGGCCATGAACCTGCGATCCTCCTGTCTTAACCTCTCAAGTACTGGGATTACAAACATGTGCCACCACACCTGGCTGGCAAATTCTTTTGATACAGAATTTAAAACTGACCATCTAAACTGGGATATCTTATACTAAAAGCATATTTTAAATCCTTATGAAAAAAAAAATAAGCCGGGCGTGGTTTCAAAATAAAGAATAAAAAATAGGGCTGGGGGTGTAGCTCGGAGGTAGAATGCCCCTGAGTTCAATCCCTAGTACCACACACACACAAAAAAAAAATCCTTATTACCATAATTATGCTTATGAAAACTTTGGTAGCATTTTGGTATTTAACCATATAGGGCAAAATTTTAAAAGGAAAAGTATTTTAACTTTTAAAATTAGCTTTAATGTTTCTTAGAAAAAGACTCAATTTAGTACATTGTACTATGTGTATACACACACACACACACACACACACATTGAACATACTTCTTATATAATTGTTTAATTCTTTGTTAAATTCTTGTGTTCATTTAGTTGTTTAAATAATTAGTCAAGTCCCCTAATTTATAGAGTGTGGAATGTTTTCTTTCTTTTTTTTTTTTTTTTTGCAATACTGGGGATTAAACTCGGGTGTTCTACCTCCGAGCTACACCCCCACCCCTATTTTTTATTCTTTATTTTGAAACCGGGTCTCACTAAGTGTCTCAGCCTCCTGAATGCTGGGATTATAAGCATGCGCCACCACGCCCGGCTGTATGGAATGTTTTCAAGATGATTTGGGTTAAAAAATTTTGAAAACTAGGTGGTTGGGGCCACTTCGATTTCAGAAAAATCTGAATGTGAAAAATGATTCTCCCTGAATTAAATGACTTACTGGTAACATATTTTCAGACTTGTTAAAAAAAAAATCATACTTGTAAGGATTTGTTGAAATTATCTTTAAAATTTTGTTTGGAAATATAGCACCTTTTTCAGTGTAAAATTAAAAATTCAATAGTTTTTACCAAATAAAAGGTAGAGCTTTACATATATACTTGGTGAACATGTTAAAAATAATTGTAGGTGAAAATGCAAATGTAATTTTATAAGCATTCTCTTTATATGTACAATCTGTGATAAGAAAGGGGTAGACTTTACTACAATTTATTGCAAAGCTTCAGTTATGTCTCATTACTTATGTAAAATACTATTCTTTGTTTAGCTTCTTAAAAAGTCCTAAGGAGAATTGTGTAGTTCCATTGATTGGTTGCATGCAATGGAAATCTGACCTTTAACAGATGTTTGAGAAATTGCCAGCACAGCATGATCAGCCAACTAGACAGTTTTCCCCTTGTTATTTGACAGGCCTTTCATGGTTTAGTAGCATGGTGAAGAAATATTTAAACTCTTTCATAATATTAAAAGCTCTGTAAAATGTTAAGAACACATTTAAAAATTTGATGAAGCCGGGCTTGGTGGTGCATGCTTGTAATCCCAGCATTTGAGAGGCTGAGACCAGAGGATCCGGGTTCGCTGCCAGCCTTAGCTTCCTAGTGAGGCACTCCGCAATTTAGTGAGGCCCTGTTTCAAAATAAAGAATAAAAAATGGGGCTGGGGCATAACTCGGAGGCAGAATGCCCCCGAGTTCAATCCCCAGTACCACACACACAAAAAAAATTGATGAAATGGTATAGATTTTTCACCCAAATAATGGATTGAGTTCAATTTAAAAATATTTCCTAGAGCCAGGCCTGGTGGTGCATGCCTGTAATTCCAGCATTTGGGAGACTGAGACAGGAGGATTCAGGTTTTTGGCCAGCCTCAGCTACTTAGTAGGCTCTCTGCAACTTAGTGAGACCCTGTTTCAGAATAAAGAATGAAAAACAGAGCTGGGGGTATAGCTTGGAGGTAGAATGCCCCTGAGTTCAATTCCCAGTACCTAGTACTGCCAAAAAAGAAAATATTTTTGCCTGAGAAACTAATGGTTAATATTTTTTTCTTGGTTATTTTTGCCTTGTATAATTTAAACAGTGTTTCAGGTTTATCTTATTTATGATTTAAACAGTATTTCAGTTTTATTTAGTATTTTAGTGTTTATCTTATTTTAGAAGATACTATTAAGTATTTAGTTGTAAGTTATCTTTTTAAAAATACAGACTTTTTACTAGTGATTGAAGGTACCACAGAGCAGTTACAGTTTCTGGACCTTTTAAAACCATGCATTGAGATCACCTGTGTAGTTTGAGAGTTCCCCAAGAACGCTATACGCTCTGTTTTCTTCAACTTCATTGATTGAGTGTACAGGAAGGGAGAGAAGGAACACCTTAATGTTTGAAATTAAGTGATATATTGACAGTACCAGCAGTTGCCAGATTGGATCTTTTTTGCAGGTGCTGATTTTCCATAGGCTTTTCATTGTGTCACATATGGAAAGATTGTATATCAAGGAGAGTTTAAGGGAATATACTCATGTGCAGTTTGATTTATGGTTTTGTAATCATTTTGTATGTCTTAAGTTTATTTTCTGAGTCAGCTCTTCCAGAGGTTTGTGATCTGTAGGATGTTGATGTGCATTGTCACCTTGAACAAAAGTTTTAAAAAGTGCTTTTTATTGTTGTTGTTCTACAGTATTGGTGATTAAACCAGGGGCACTCTACTACTGAATTACGTTCACAGCTCTTTTTATTTTTTTCTTTTGAGATAGCTTCTCACCAAGTTGCCAGGCTGACCTTGAAGAACTTGTGATCCTCTTGCCTCAGCCTCCCAGGTTACTTGAATAGCAGACATGTGCTGCTGCGCCTGGCTAAAAAAGATATTTTAAAATATCATATTCAGTATCAGGAGTTCAAGAATGTGCTCAAGTAAAATTTTTAAAAAATCAAACACCTATAATACAGTTCTGCTAAATTCACATGAACCAACTAATGGCTCATACTAAATTGTTTATAAGTATAAACAGTTTCATATTTTCATATATAAAATCTTTAAAGGAAATATAATTAGTAATTGTTTTGCTAGTAATGTTATCATATTATAAAGAATCTTTCAAATTAGTACTTTGTCATAAAAGACACATAAAAAGCTTTATTAGGAGCCGGGCGTGGTGGCGCATGCTTGTAATCCCAGCATTCGGGAGGCTGAGACCAGAGGATCCGGGTTCGCGGCCAGCCTCAGCTACCTAGTGAGGCACTCCGCAATTTAGTGAGACTCGGTTTCAAAATAAAGAATAAAAAAATAGGGCTGGGGGTGTAGCTCGGAGGTAGAATGCCCCTGAGTTCAATCCCCAGTACCGCAAAAAAAAAAAAAAAAAAAAAAAAAAAAAAAAAGCTTTATTAGGTGGGAAGGGTTATATGTTTAACAGACTTCTCCCTTTTAAGTAAAATGAATAGATATTTATGTGTAGCACTGCCAAAAAAGAGACTAGATATGACATTAAAATTTATGGATATAACTCTAATGAACTATGTATCTGTTCAGTAATTTTTGTAATGTTATACTGTAAGAGTAAAGCCATTTTACATGAAAAATTACATTAAGTGGAGTTTTGTAAGTAACTCTTTTTTACACATAGTCTTACTGCTGTGCTTCTACATTTACTCATTTTCAAAGCCAAAGAAGGGGAGTTGTATCTTAAAGGGGATTAAGTTTAGAGTTGGCAGCATCATACGAGGCAAGAATGCATTTAATTCTGTTCATTTCAAGTCTTGTTGGGTATACCAACCTCTGATTTGCCAGCTCATCTAACCCAGGTGGCTTTTTTCCTCTAGTGTTTGAATAATTTTGTTACTTTTTTTTTTTTTTTCTTTTCTGTTGGTACTGGAGATTGAATCCAGGGGTGTTCTACCTCTGAGCTCCATACCCAGCCCTTTTTTATTTTTATTTTAAAGTATTTTTATTTAAACTAGGTTGATGAGAGTCTTTCGATGCTTGCTGAGTATGTCCTGGAACCTGTGATCCTCTTGTCTTGTGCTACCATGCCAGGCTTGTTACATATATATATATATATATATATATATATATATTTTTTTTTTTTTTTTTTTTTTTTTTTTTTTTTTTTTTTTTTTTTTTTTTTTTTTTTTTTTTTTTTTTTTTTTTTTTTTTTTTTTTTTTTTTCTTTTCTTTTTCTTTGTGGTACTGGGGATTGAACTCAGGGGCATTCTACCTCTGAGCTATACCCCTAGCCCTATTTTTTTCTTCTTTATTTTGAAACAGGGTCTCACTAAGTTGCGGAGGGCCTCACTAGGTAGCTGAGGCTGGCCACGAACCCTGATCTTCCGGTCTCAGCCTCCCAAATGCTGGGATTTCAAGGGTGCGCCACCATGCCCGGCTTTATTTTTGACATACTCATTTTCTTGTGTATAGATTCTTTATGTATCTCTAAATACTAGAATGACATATATCTTTTGGGCAGAGTTCTGACATTATTAAAGTCATGAAAAAATTGTGAGGGAACAAAATCTAGCCTTGTGCTCTGGTTAGACATGAGATTTCGTGTGTGTGTGTGTATGTATGTGTGTATGTATGTTTTACTGGGAATTGAATTCAGGGGCATTCTACCTCTGAGCTACACCCCCAGCTCTATTTTTTCTTTTATTTTGAAACAAAGTCTCACTAAGTTGTAGAGGGTCTCACTAAATTGCTGAGGCTGGCCTCCAACCTGCAATCCTCTAGTCTCAGCTTCCCAAGTACTGAGATTACAAATGTGCGCCATCACATTTGGCTCTAAATTGAGAGTTCTAAACCAGAAAATATAGCACAAAGAATCAAGTACATTATTTTGAAGTTAGAAAAGAAACTTTGCAAGTTGGGTGTGGTAGCACACACTTGTAATCCCAGTACTTGGGAGGCTGAGACAGGAAGATCACCGTTTTGCGTCTAGCCTCAGCTGCTTAAACCCTCTGCAACTTCGTGAGACCCTGTTTCAAAATAAAGAATAAAAAATAGGGCTGGGGCTATAGCTTGGAGGTAGAATGTCCCTGGGTTCAATCCCCAGTACCACACACACACACACACACACACACACACACACACAGAGAACAAAAAAACTTTGCTAAATCGACAGGTGAAGTTTTATTCTTAATAATTTTGGAAGACTATAGTATTCATATTACAATTCTAAGAAATACAAATATCTTTGTAAAAGCGGGTGATTTTTAGTCTTTTAGTATTGGTCAGTCATTACTGTGATTCTTTTATAGGGTTATATAGAATCAACAATTTATTTTTCTTGGTTCATCTGAGATTTAGCAGTATTTGTAATGTTGAAATTCTGTAATTTCAACCATAAACAGTTATAACTTTGTTTGTTTGTTTGTTTGTTTGTTTTGCAGTACTGGGGATTGAACCCAAGGACATTCTACCTCCCAGCTACACCACCAGTTCTATTTTTTATTCTTTATTTTGAAACAGGGTCTCACTAAGTTGTAGAGGGCCTCACTAAGTAGTTGATCCTCCCGTCTGAGCCTCCTGAGTACTGGGATTCCAAGCCTGTTCCACCACACCAGCCTTAACTTCAGCCTTTAATCTGATTTGAGGAAGAAATCCAGGGAGAAAAGTTTAAATGTTTCCTAAAGTTAAAGGAATTGCTTTATTTAGATTTTTTAGCCTTTCTTATCACACCCAAACAAGCTCTGCCATTATCTTTTGATAATCAGGTTTTGATTTTGCAAAACAGAAGAAAAGTTACCCAGCAACACCAGGGAGCTGTGAATGATCTTTTAGCAAAGTACTTTTTGAAAAATTTAAGATTTCCTCATCCCAGTAGTTGTCCCTTTCTAACATAGTTTTTTTCTACAGTATGAATTTATGCATCTCTCTTTTGAAACTGCTTAGGAAAACCTATCTTTAAACATTACACATATAAGTTATAGTCTATCATAGATAGTCTTATCATAGATTTTCTTTCTTCTTTTTTTGGGGGGGGGTACTGGGGATTGAACCCAGGGGCATTCTACTTCTGAGCTATACCCCCAGCCCTATTTTTTATTCTTTATTTTGAAAAAGGGTTTCACCAAATAGATGAGGCTGGCAGTGAACCTGTGATATTCCTGTCTCAGCCTCCCAAGTACTGGGATTACAAGCGTGCACCACTGTGCCTGGTGATCCATCATAAATTTACAAAATGCTATTTAGTAGAGTGAATTATTTAATCATTAATACCATGTTTATAAGGTAGCAAAAAAATGAGAATAAAAATCTATTTTGTTATTCAGAAGTAGGCCTATAAAACTCTAAATAATTTTCTTACATCAAAATAGTGAAGGCTACTAATCTTTGACTTGTTTTCCCATTATATGAATACCCACAAACACACTTACATATTGGAAGTTGTGACCATTTCCAAACAAACGTTTTAGAAATTACATTGTATATCTTTCTGTCTTCCTGAAAAATGGTTGAAGTCTTAATATTATGAGAGAAAGGATGTTTTGTTGTGGTACTGTTAGAAACTAGACCATGCTGATTGAGAGTATACACAGGCTAAGCTTTAACTGGGGCTTCAGCTAAAAGGAGACAACACTGATCAAGAGGAGGACCAACCTGCTCCTTTAGCCAAGGAAGGGACCAGCTTTTTATGGAGTTGCTGGTGTTGGCTGGCTTCTCGTGTTTCTCATTGGTCATGAATGTATTTTTTCAAGGAATTTCTTCCTTGTAAAAAATAAGGATTAGTAATTATTTAGTTTATTCTTGGAGATGTTATGATGCCAATATAATGACTTTTATGGTACACCTGGTCTTGGGGTCAACGTGGTCCTTGTAAGATGATTTTTGTAAAATTTAGGCAGTATAGAGAGGAAAACACACATGCCAATTTTAAGGAATTGACAGTTTCGGAATGTAAGGACTTGGATTTCCCCCCCCCCCCATTCTGCATGCATATTGTTCTTTTAATGGATGATAGGTCAGAGGATAAATCCTTAGGTTTTTCTTCATCTGTCTCCATGGTTCTCCTTAACTGTCTTATTAAGATAGTACTAAGCTGTTTCTTCAGTAGAAATTTATTTCGCAGCTATTTTCTAGTAATAACTCTGATAATGTGTACTTTGTGCTTTGGTCTTTTCCTAATTTCTTTTAATTAAATCATGTCATGCGCGTAGTATATACCTTTTATTTTTTATTTATTTACTTATTTTTTGGTGCTAGGGGTTTAACCCAGGGGCTTTCTACCTCTGAGCTACACTCCCAGCCCTATTTTTTTATTCTTTATTTTGAAACAGGGTCTCACTAAGTTGCAGAGAGTCTCACAAAGCAGCTGAGGCTGGCCGCGAACCTAGATCGTCCAGTCTTGGCTTCCAAGTACTGGGATTACAAGCATGCGCCACCATGCCTGGCTGGGTTTCCTATTTTTTATTCTGTGAAATCAATTATACTATATTAGTTTCCTAGGACTGCCATAATAAATTACCATAAACTTGTTTGATTTTAAAACAACAAATTTATTTTCTCAGGTTCTGAAGATAGAATTCCTAAATCAAGGTGTTTGCATACCATGCTTCTTCCAAAGGCTCTAGGGGAGGTTTCTTTCTTGCTGTCTGTGAAGAGGTGACCAATTCCCAGCTTCTGTTCTTCAGAATTGTGAGAGAATACTTTTGTTTGTTAAACCATCAAATTTTTTGGTGATTCGTTACAGTAATCCTAAGAAAATAGCAGATTTATCTATGCTATTGGATCTTCTGGTGGTTCATTTTTTTTCTATTTCTGTGTAATACTCCATTTATGAATACATCAGTGTTAAGCTGTTCTCCAAATGCTGGCTGTTTGGGTTGTTTCCAGTTTTTTGCTTTTAAATAAAGATGCATTTATTTGTGAAGTTTAGCCATTCTCTTGTAATCCTAGTACTTGGGAGACTAAAACAGGAGGATTGAATGTTCAAGGCCAGCCACAGCAACACAAAGCCCTTTAGCAACTTAGATAGACCCTGTTTCAAAATAAAAAATAAAATAGAGCTGAGTATAGCTCAGAGGTAGAATGCCCCTGGGTTCAGTCCCCAGTACCACCAAAAAAAAAAAAAAAAAAGTTCAGCCATTCTGATTCTGGTTCTGTTGTACCTGACTATAATTTTAATTTTGTGTACCCTAGATGAGTAATGTAGTATGTTTTCATATGTTCATTGGTCATGTAGATATTAGAGATATATACTCCATTATATCTTATGCTGATTTAAAAAATGTCTTTTTTTTTTTTTTTGCGGTACTGGGGATTGAACTCAGGGGCATTCTACCTCTGAGCTATACCCCCAGCCCTATTTTTTATTCTTTATTTTGAAACCGGGTCTCACTAAGTTGCGGAATGCCTCACTAGGTAGCTGAAGCTGGCCGCGAACCCTGATCCTCCGGTCTCAGCCTCCCGAATGCTGGGATTACAAGCATGCGCCACCATGCCCGGCTAGGAGGTTCTTATATACATATTCAACTTATTGACAGCAAGCCTGAGACTAGAATGAGTCACCTGAGGCACCTAGGGTGCAACCTGAATGAGACACCTGCTCTTAATTCCCTGTTCCTGGATTGCATCTCCACAAAGCACCCTCTGGCTCACTATTCAAAACTATCTGAATATTCCCTCATTGGAGACGCCCTCATAAAATGACTTTCCTCCCCTCTGCTGGCCTGTCACATAGGCCTTCTGTTTTTGTGGTGATGCTCACCACACTGATAAGTACTCGCAGGATGAGTCTCATTTGAAACAGGCTGATTATGTACAGGGAATTCTACATATAGATACTCAATTGAATTAGGCCAGGAAACAGCAAACATTTTCTGTACGGGAGTAAAAAGTTAAATACTCTTTGCATACCTTACAGACTTTTTCATTACCACTTAACTTTGATGTTGAAGTTAGAAAGTATCTGGATAATAATAAATGAATGTATGTTGGCAGTGTTTCTGTAAGTGTTTGTATACAAAAACAGATGGTTTGCTTCTGGGCCATAATTTGCTGAACTTTGGGTCTGGTAGTGAAGAGATATAAGTGCAAGATTTAGGAATTTGATTTTGATTCAGAAAGTGATTGTGATGTTTTTACATTAATAAAGTGTGAGATGAGGAAAGGAGGTATCCTAGGAAAATAAGTGTGGTAAGCTGGGAGAAAAAAGGAGCAAGGAAAATAGGAATAATTTAAGCTTATATAGTTTACTATATGTGAGGCATTGTATTGAATATTTTATGTAAATTGTTTAATACTTGAAAAATACCCAGTAGATATTATTGTCTTCTTTCCACTGAGAAGGAAAATGAAGCACAGAAAATTTAGATGATTTGACCAAGATCACATAACTGTTAAATGGTAGAGTAGCTTTTTTTTTTTTTTTTTTTTTTTGCGGTACTGGGGATTGAACTCAGGGGCATTCTACCTCCGAACTATACCCCCAGCCCTATTTTTCATTCTTTATTTTGAAACCGGGTCTCACTAAGTTGCGGAATGCCTCATTAGGTAGCTGAGGCTGGTCTCGAACCTGGATCCTCCGATCTCAGCCTCCCAAATGCTGGGATTACAATCATGCGCCAGCACACCCGGCTGGTAGAGTAGCATTTGAACCTGCAGTATTCCTCAGTCATTCCTATTCTAAAGCTCTCATAAGGTAGCTAGGAGCTCAGGCTACTGGCAGTGGAAAGCTGGGACGATAATTAGAAATGTGAGTTATGTATGACCTGAATTTGAACTAAATTATAATGTAAAGGAGCATGACTAAGGAAAAATAATTCCTAAAGGTTGTACCAGGAATATTGGGAATATTTATAATGTTTAAGGAAGATGAGGAAAGGAGCTCTTTAGGAAAAGATGATGTGTTTTGGACAATGTTGGAGATAATTGCATGCTCACTGAAAATAAACAACCAAAGCTTGCTTGACAGGATACATGTAGAAATACAAAACTGAGAGTTAACATTTTTCAACATATTTTGGGCATCTCCTTTATACAAGACTTTGGAACTGACAATAAAAATGAAGCAATATAAGAGGATGATTTCTTTGAAGGACTGAGTATAGATACCCTCAACATTTTATTTTATTTATTTTATTTTATTTTTTTTGCGGTACTGGGGATTGAACTCAGGGGCATTCTACCTCCGAGCTATACCCCCAGCCCTATTTTTTATTCTTTATTTTGAAACCGGGTCTCACTAAGTTGTGGAGGGCCTTACTAGGTAGCTGAGGCTGGCTGCGAACCCGGATCCTCCGGTCTCAGCCTCCCGAATGCTGGGATTACAAGCGTGCACCACCACGCCCGGCTTACCCTCAACATTTATGTGTAACTTTTTACTTATAAATTATGTACTCTTGAAATAGAATACTTTTTGGGAGGAGCTGGTACTAGGGGTTGAACTCGGGAATTCTACCTCTGAGCTATACTCCCAACCCCCTCCCTCCCTTTATTTGTGGTACCAGGGATTGAACCCAGGGGCATGCTACCTCTGAGCTACACTCCCAGCCCTATTTTATTTTTATTTTGAAGCAGGGTCTTGCTAAGTTGATAAAGAGTCTCATGGCTTGCTGAGGCTGTCCTCAAATCTTCCATCCTCCTGTCTCAACCCCCAGGCCCCCCACCACCACTTTTAAAATTTGAAACAGAATCTCACTTAAGTTTCTGAGGGCCTCCTTAAGTTGCTGAGGCTAGCTTTGAATCTGTGATCCTCCTGTTTCACCCTCCCAAGTACTGGTATTAGAGGCCACAACATCTTGCAAAATGGAACACATTTAAAGTATTGAAATTGTAGCCGGGCGTGGTGGCGCACACTTGTAATCCCAGCATTCAGGAGGCTGAGACCGAAGGATCCGGGTTCGTGGCCAGCCTCAGCTACCTAGTGAGGCACTCCGCAACTTAGTGAGACTAAGCATTGCTTTTAGTTAGCTCCTTTCAGTACTTTCAGATATGTATATTAGGTGATGAAATCTCCCCTGCCTCCCTTTGCCCTTACTGGGGATGGAACTCCTCAGGGGCATTCTACCTCCAAGCTATACCCCCAGCCCTATTTTTTTATTCTTTATTTTGAAACAGGGTCTCACTAAGTTGCGGAGTGCCTCACTAGGTAGCTGAGGCTGGCCATGAACCTGGATCCTCCAGTTTCAACCTCCCAAATGCTGGGATTACAAGCGTGTGCCACCACACTCGGCTTGATGAAATCTTTTCTTCAACTTTTATATCATTACTGATTCTCTGGCCTTTGATCTTGTTTCATCATCTTAGTGATTTCCTTGACTCTTTTGTTGGATTTTTTCTCTTGTATTGGTGGAGTATATCCTTCCATGGTTTGTTTAGAAAGGACTCTTTTAGGACATATTTTGACGGCCTTTTCATCTGACAGTATTCTTATTCTACCCTCAAATTTAACTTAACTAGATGTAGAATTCTGGATTAGAGATTGTAAATTATTTTTCCTCAGAATTTTTAAAGCACCAATAAGTGTCTTCCAGAATATGATGCTGCTTTTGAAAAGTCAGATGTCTCCATTTTGTTCTTTTATGTAAAAGAAGCCTTTGTGATTTTTGTGTATCTATACTTGTAAATAATCACAGTGACATCCTATATGTACATTGACTTTCATTCATTGTGCTTATCTCTTTTCCATTTTGAAATTTTAGAGATTTAGTGCTGGAAATTTTCCTTAATTGAACTAACCTCCCTCCCTCCCTCCCTCCCTCTCTCCCTCCCTCTATTGGGATGGTAAGTCATACTTGTTCTTTTTTTTTTTTCCCCCTCCTACACACTTTTTTTTGGAGGGGGGGGTCACTAGGGACTGAATCCAGAGGCATTTTACCTCCAAACTACACCCCCCAACCCTTAAAAAAAAATTTAAGACAGGGTCTAGTTAAGTTGCTGAGGCTGGCCTCAAGCATGCAACCCTCCTGTCTCAGACTCCCAAGTACTGGGATCAAAGGCATGTGCCACCATGCCTAGCTTTTCTATTTTCTTTTTGTTCTAGTTCCTAGGGAAAATAATCACCTTCATTTTCTGAACCTTCTATTTTTTTTTTTCCACCTAGCATAATTTTAATTTCCTAAAGACCTTGTCATCTAAATGGTCAGTTTTTATAGAAACCTTTTTCTGGTTTTTGATTATGATATTTTTTCTCTTACCTCATTAGGCTTCTTGGTTTGTTTTTATTCTTTTATAGTCTTTGTTTTCTTCTAGTCACATTTCCTCTTTGTGTGTTTTACTCTCTGTTTTATGTTTAATATTTTTCTCACCTGAAGTATCTGATGATTCTCACTACTTGTATTTAATGGGATAACACTATAAAAAGCAAATTGGGTACTCTGGCTGGGTGTGGTGGTGCCTCCTTGTAGTCCCAGTACTTGGGAGGCTGAGATAGGATTATCACAGGTTCATGGCCAGCCTCAGCAATATGAGGTCCTCTGCAACGTAGTGAGACCGTTTCAAAATACAAAATAAAATAGGGCTGGGGTGTAGCTCAGAGGTCCCTGAGTTTAATCCCCAGTACCACAAAAAAAAAAAAAAAAAAAAAGAAAGAAAGAAAAGAAAAAGAAAATTGGAAACTGGGCAAGTGGACAGTGTTTGCAGGCTATAGTCATATTTATTTGGAGATCGGGCATTTTCTTGGGGGAATACCTGATGTCTGTTTATATATATAGGTCTTTTAGGTTAAGCTGGTCTCTGATGTCTCAGAAAAATCTACCTATTTCTTGCTTGGCTTTTCGAGTTATACCTATTGAAGAAAGAAGACTGAGCGTGAAGGGAGGGGCTTGTCCTAGACATACTTTATTTTGTAAATTTTCATCTAATCCTCCTATTTCACTAGTAATCTGTGCCCTCAATCTGAGATAATATGCTTCTTAATTCAGAAACCCACTGGTATGTCTGTAATGAATAAGTTGTTTCTTTTTACCAAAATGAGAGGCGTTGCTAGGTTAGGGTCAAGACAAGATGAGATTAGTAAATCTGGCTGGTGCCTAAGTGGACTATGATAATTTTTTCTATTGCCCTATTTTACCCCCAATAATTTTTGAATCTTTGGGTGCTTCTCTTAGAAATTGGAAATTTACCAGCTTTCCCCATCCTTGGCTGTAGATTAGCCTTCCTTTATTTCACTAAATCAGCTACCACTGCTTTTGCTGTTATGTTAATATTGGTTGATTTTGCCCATTTTCCAACCTGTTGCATCTTGGAATCTTCATCATCTAACATGTTAATTCTTAGCATTGAGTTCTATATTCATCTCACAATCTGACTTTTGTATCATCTGAGTATCTTGACTAAAGTGTAATAGAGCCCTGAATATATTTGAAGACATTGTTTTACTTGAGTTCTTTGGTTAATATTGTAACTTATGGTTTATCCAGCTATGAGTACCTAGTTGTGCTCTATAATTAATGAGATCATATTTTACCATTTTGCTCTTTAAAATATTTTCAGAATTTTTCCCCACAATATTTTGCTTCGGGTTCTCAGCCAGCCTCAGCTACCTTAGTGAGGTACCTCAGGCACTCCTTAGTGAGACCTGGTTTCGAAATAAAGAATACAAAATAGGGCTGGGGGTGTAGCTCGGAGGTAGAATGCCCCTGGGTTCAATCCCCAGTACTGCAAAAAAAAAAAAAAAATCTAGTCTATTAGATTACACTAGCCTGCCTAAAAAAAAAAGAAATGTATCAGTAATGGAAATTTAGCATCAGTTGTAGTGAAATAAAATTGCATCTTGGTATAACCTTTTTCTTTTTTAATGTTTTCAAGTCATCTTGCAAAGTAATTTTTGAACCCCTGATATGCGTTGCTTTTTATTTTTATTTATTTATTTTTTTGTGGTACTGGGGATGGAACTCAGGGGGCATTCTACCTCTGAGCTATACCCCCAGCCCTATTTTTTATTCTTTATTTTGAAACAGGGTCTCACTAAGTTACAGAGTGCCCCCACTCGGTAGCTGAGGCTGGCCGCGAACCCCGATCCTCCGGTCTCAGCCTCCCAAATGCTGGGATTGCAAGCATGCGCCACCACGCCCACCTATTTTTTTTTTTTTAATTTATTTTCTAGAAAACATTTTTTCTTAGCTGAGTGTGGTGACACCCACCTACAATCCCAGCTACATGGGAGGCTGAAGCAGGAGGATTCTAAGTTCCAGGTCAGCCCAGGTAGCTTAGTGAGATTTTGCCTTAAAATAAAAGGGCTGGGTGTATAGTTCAGTGGTAGAGCATTTGTCTAACATGTACAAGGGTCTGGGTTCAGTCTTCAGTACTAAAAAAAATATTTTTCTCCACTTCCCAAAATAGTTCAACTCCAGAAATTGTTTTCATTTCTTTTGCTGTTTTAAACATATTGGAGGTGCATGTCTAATTCAGGCCTGCTCTATAGACAAAAGCTAATTTAAAAAGTGGCTAGGTAGGTATCCTCTTACTGTCTTCTTTTCTAATTTCAATTTCATTTACTTTTTAACTATGTTTCTTCTACCTTTTCCAGTTTTCTACTCAATTCTCCTTGGTGGAGAAGATGGATGCAAAACAGGAGGTGTGAGTAGTTCTTTATTCTCTCCGCATCTGTTAATATTACATCATCTTTCCCATGTAATAGTCCTGTTTCTTCTCAGTTTATACTTTCACATTTATGTAGCCAGTGGGCCTATTTGGTTTTCCTTTCTTACTTAGGAAGTTTAGTTTATTCTGACAATATTCTTAGAAGGTTTATATTATTTTGTAAGCATTCCTATTTGTTTCCCTCCTTCCATAATTTATACATGTCCTTTGAAAATCTGATACCAGAAAATTATGTTGCTCACATTGTTTCACTCACTTATCCCTTTCATTTATTCCCACTGACATTAAGTTCCTAATGTATGTCAAACCTTGAAGAATCAAATATTGACATCTCTTTTACTATTGAGTTCATAATTTCATAGGGAATATCTCCTCCCATTTCTCTTAGAATTATTCATATCTATATAATTAAAAACTGACTCTTACATCTATGTCCTATCCATATTATAAGGTAGTATTTACTTTTGGTGCTCTATGTGATATTACAAAATTAGACTCAGGCTTGGGTTCTAGCCCTGTCATATGAGCAATATCGAATATTGGATCATCACTTAATCTTCCTAGGCCTTAGAGTTCTCATCTATAAAGCATAGTTAACAGCTGCTTGATGGGTTAAACTGAGAAAGTTCAGATGATAAAATGAAGTTAGAATGTAAATACATGTACTGTATAAACTTCTTATATTTAAAAAGTTGTATAATGGTAATATTTTTATAAGGATTTCTATCCAGATACTTATTTTTTTGTTTTGTTTTTGTGGTACTGGGGATTCAACCCAGGGGCATTCTGTCTCTGAGTTATACCCCCAGCCCTATTTTATTTTTCATTGTTTTTTGAAACAGGATCTCACTAAGTTGTGAAAGGCCTCCCTAAGTTGCTTAGGCTGGCCATGACCTGTCATCCTCCTGTCTCAGCCTCTCAAGTACTGGGATTACAACTGTGTGCCACCACACCTGGCTCAGATATTTATTTTTGTAGCTCTTGAAATATGAGTGTGCCAAGTGTGGTGGCGCACGCTTGTAGTCCCAGTATTTGTGAGGCCAAGAGAGGAGGATCATAGATTTGTGGTCAGCCTCAGCAACTTAGGCCCTCTGCAACTTAGTGAGAGCCTGTTTCAAAATAAAGAATAAAAAATAGGGCTGGGGTGTAGCTTGGAGATAGAGTGTCCCTGGGTTTCGTCCCCAGTACTGAAGAAAAGGAAAACAAAACAAAACAAAACAAAGAAATATGATTATAATTATTCTTGGGAGCAAGAATTGTACTTTAGTGATCCTTATCCATCACAACTCTTAAATAGCAAGGACTGCTACTTTTTCAAAGAGAGAAACCACATGGAGACCAGAAGTCTTTGTAACATGAGTTAAAGCTGGGAGTCTGTAGAGGCCAATGTTCTAGAGTTTGCCGGACACAATACTAGAAAAGAACAAGCTACTGAAAAAGAGAAAGATCTCCAGAGGAGTTCCCTCTAGGCATTCAATAAAGTACTGACCTGCCCATGTGCTTTAAGAAATATCACAAAGGTGAGGGAAAGAAACACCTGAAAGGATAAGAAAGGAATATTCCCAAAGCTCACCTGAGTTTTGAATAGTTTCTGTTTCTAATTATTAACCTTATAATTTACATAGCATTGATAGGGTATTATTAAGTGTTTGCATTATGGAAAACATTAGCCCTAGACTAAAGTCTGCTCTCACACCTAAAAAATATTAAAAACAACCAGAAGGATCAAATTGTTTCCAAGTAACTTAACTGTATCCTATGAAAAAGCTAAAAAAATATTTTTACGTATACCAAAAAAAAAAAAAAAAATCCCAGCACATGAGAAGATAATATTATAATGCCTGGCATTCAGTTAAAATATTACCAAGTAGTCAAAGAAGCAGAAAAATAGAACAATGAAAAATATAAATCAAAAACAACCCAAAAAGGACATAGATGGTAGAAGTATTCAGGGACATTGAAACAGTGACTTACTATATTCTTCACATTAAAACAAAGATTAAAAGGTCTAAACTTTGAGTTTAAACCTTATAAAGATTAAAAAAAATCAGAAGTGTAAACTGAAATTCTAGAGGTGAAATAGTGTCTAAGAGAGCAACACCCCTGTTATCCATAGGGTATATGTTCCAAGACTCCCAGTAGATGTTTCAAATCACAGAAGTACCCAACCCTATATACAGGTATATGATACTAAGTCAATCTGTTAAGCAAGAAGGCTACTAGGTGACTAACGTGTAATGGGTAGCATATACAATGCAGATACACTGGACAAAGGGATAGTTCATGTTAGAATGGAATGGTGCAAGATTTCATGCTATTCAGAATAGCATGTAGTTTGAGTTTTAATTTATGGAATTTTCTATGTAGCTTTTGTTTTTTTGGTACTGGTGGTTGAAGCCAGGAACATTGTACTTCTGAGATGTACCCTCTACTTCTTTTTATTTTTTACTTTGAAACACTTTTTTTACTTTGTCTTGCTAAATTGCTGAGACTGGCCTTGAATCTGCAATCCTCCTGTCTCAGCCTCCCAAGTACTGGGATTACATGAGTGTGCGCTATTTTTGAACCACAGTTGGCTATAGGTAATTGAAAGCACAGAAAGTGAACTTGAAAGAGAGGGGGGAGAGGAGAGCTCCTGTTTATAGACTTAATTAAATAAAACATATTTTTAAGTTAGCCCATTTCTTCCCTTTTTGGTGATACTGGGGCTGAAACCCAGGAACCTTCTACCAACTTAGCTATCCTCTCAGCCCTATTTTATTCCTTATTTTGAAACAAGGTCTCCCTAAGTTGTGGAGGACCTCACAAGTTGTTAAGGCTGTTGGAGAACCTGTGATCCTCCCGTCTCAGCCTCCCAAGTACTGGGATTACACAAGTGTGCGCCACTACACTCACCTTCTTCCCTTTTTTAATGTGGCTACCTAGACCATTTAAAATTATATGTTAGAATATAATTTTAAAATATACTAAAGTAATACAAAATATACAAAAGGCAGAGGGAAAAGATCAAAGAACAACAAAAACCCACAGGAAAATAGGAAACTGATGGATTCAACCATAAATTGATAGATTCAACCATATTGATAATCATACTAAATATTAATGGAGTAATTAGTAGACTTGAACACTCCAGTTAAGCACTCCAGAATCCCCAGTTCTGGCAGAGATTGTCAGAATGATTAAAAACACAGTAAGCCAGGTGTGGTGGCACAGGTTTGTAATCCCAGTAGTTGGGAGGCGGAGACAGGAGGATCGCAAATTTGTGGCTAACCCAGCACTTAGGCCCTCTGCAACTTAGTGAGAACCTGTTTCAAAATAAAGAATTAAAAATAGGACTGAGGCTGGGCGTGGTGGCACACACTTGTAATCCCAGCATTCGGGAGGCTGAGACCGGAGGATCCGGGTTCACGGCCAGCCTCAGTTACCTAGTGAGGCACTCCACAACTTAGACTTGGTTTCAAAATAAAGAATAAAAAAAAAAAAAATAGGGCTGGGGGTATAGCTCAGAGGTAGAATGCCCCTGAGTTCAATCCCCAGTACTGCAAAAAAAAAAAAAAAAAAAAAAAAAAAAAAATAGGGCTGAGAATATAGGTCAGAGATAGGATGCCCCTGTATTCAATCCTCAGCATCCAAGACAAAAACAAAATAAGACCTAAGACCTAACTATATGTGATTCATAAGAAATTTACCAAATAAAGTGAATGAATAGGAAAGTTCAATACCATGCAAATGACTTAGGAAAGCCTTTGTTGCTAAAGTACTCTTCCCAACAGTATTACCAGAGAGAAGTGGGACAATTGAGGATTGGCATTACACTGACATATATGCACACCTAATAGCATTATTTTAAAATACATGAAGCAGCTGGTGGTGGTGGTGCATACTTGTAATCCCAGTTCTTGGGAGGCTGAGACATGCGGATTACAGATTCGAAGCTAGCCTGAGCAGTTTAGTGAGGCTCTAAGCAAGTTAGTGAGACCTTGTTTCCAGATAAAAAATAAAATAGGTCTGGGGGTATAGCCCAGAGGTAGAAGGCCCCTGGGTTCTATCCTCAGTACTCCAAGAAAATAAAATACATGAAGCAAAATTTTATAATAGAAGGCTTTTTAATACCCTTTTTTCAGCAGTTGGTATAACATCATAAAAAAAACTAAGCAAAACATTTAGGATTTGAGTAAAACTATCAATCACTTTGATTTAATTGATACTGTCTTAGTTCATTCTGGCAGCTTTCCCAGTACTATAAAACTCTGGGTAGCTTAAATACAACAGACCTTCTTGGTGTGTAATCAAGTGACTGAAGGGGCCTGAAAACCATTTGAAGTTTTTTGTTTTTTAAATAAGGATACTAATCTCATTCATGAGGGCTCTTTTCTAATGTCTTCATAGCCTTTCAGAGGCCCTGCCTCCTAATACCATCAGAATGGAGATTAGGTTTCAGTATATACATACCTTGGAAGTAGTCTCCCCCCTGACTCCTTTACCTTCCTACCCTCATAGTCAGCACACCCAATTGATGAGCCTCTGGAGGAATAGATACTTTTCCAAGTTGTCTATTGGAGTGCAAAATGGTCCAACCTTCTATAGTAGTAACTTGAGGTATATTTAGCTGAATTAAATATTAATTTACCCTTTGGTGTAGGAAATTCTATTCCTAGAGGTACTGTATCCCCAAAATAGATTAGCTAAAGTACAAAATGGCATGTGCATAAGGCTATATTCATTTCAGCACCATTTGTAATAGCAAAAGACTGAAACAATCCAAAATCTGTATCAGTAGGATTCTGATTAAGTAAAAAATTATTCATGTACCAAAGGAGATATACTTATGAATGTAAAAATTGTCTTCTGTGCCACAATTGCTTATACATATATTGTTAAGTAGAACTAAGATACAGCAAAATGGGTAAAGTATGCTACTGTTTAAATATGTTTGAGAAGGTATCCATGTTACATGTGTATTCAGACTTTCATTTTTAAAAATTAGGAATTGTAGCCGGGCGTGGTGGCGCACGCTTGTAATCCCAGCATTCGGGAGGCTGAGACCGGAGGATCCGGGTTCGCGGCCAGCCTCAGCTACCTAGTGAGGCACTCCGCAATTTAGTGAGACTCGGTTTCAAAATAAAGAATAAAAAATAGGGCTGGGGGTATAGCTCGGAGGTAGAATGCCCCTGAGTTCAATCCCCAGTACCG